>JAJOOS010013717.1:0-56731 GCA_029582725.1 Solanum chiquidenum
AAAAAAAAAAAAAAAAAAGTTTTTAGACGAAATCGCTGCGTCAGCAGCGATTTTGCCCTTTTGGTTAAAAAAAAAAGTGATGTGCCCTTTTGGAATTTTTGACAATTTTTTTTGCCCTTTAGGCTCCGGACTCACTAATCTACTATTATCGAACTTAACATTATAGAATGGATTTGGGCTTGGGTCGGACCAGGTTTGATTTTTATACTTTAATAATGTTGGTTGAGCTCGACTCGGGCTCAGCTCACTACAGTAAAAGATATATTTAGTGACAATATTTTTGTCCCAAAAATATTTAGCGATAGTTGAATTCACTAAGTTAACGATATTTATATAGAGTACTAATTATAAATATTCATATTTATTATTACCGGAAAAAAAATTAATTTGTTGTAGTGGCTCATCGGTATTCAAAACTCAATAAGTAATGAACCGTGTACAAATGGTTGTATATAATTAACCTTACAAGTTTCTTTTATGAAATGAATTCCTTATATAACTGACATGGGAAGGTCTAGTGCAATAGTTCTGAGTTAAAGTGAATTCATTAATTTTTGTTTGAATCATGTATTTAAATAAAAAATAATTAAATGTATAAGAATTTTTAGCTTAGTTATTAGTTTGTAGGTTTTATTATTAGGTAAATTAAACAAAATGTCATTGGGACGGTTTAGAGGTGATTTTGAGTTAATCGAAATTGAATAGTCGGTGTACACTTCATATATGATTAAATTATTTTCAATTTTTTGAGTGTATCATAATATGTATAGACAGTGTATAACTCATGTATAAGTAAGCTATATTATATAATCAATATATACTTCCTATGACTTTTGGCTATTTTTTTTTATGTAAATACAATATGGTTATTTTGTTATAAATTAATTACTTTATTGTATCTACATAAACTTTAAATTTTTCCATAAATTTGCAATGACTTATTTCTCCAGTTCAGAACTACCCTGGATTCATTGTTATATTGATATATGAATTTTTTTCTTCTCTTCTTCTACTTTTTCTTATTTATTTTTTGTATATATTAGTACAGTAACTAGAATCTATAATGTTGGGTTGATTGAGTTTGATAAATGTTGATTCAGGAAATCATAGTAATTAGTTGAAAAACAAAGTTGAAGATAAAATTCAGTTTTTGTATACAATATTATACATCATTATACAAAAATATAATAAACGTATAATGTTGTATACATGGTGTGTTAACATCGTCATACAATATTGTTTTTTCTTCTCTTCTTATTCTTTCCCTCATTTTTTGGGTGTATATTATTATACATTTCGTATACATGCCTATACAAAGTTATATATCATTACACATGTACTACACATATGGAATTAAAAATTAATTTTGTGTTTTCTTACTTTTTCTTGAACAATATCTATGTATAAAATCGACTTTTCTCATTGATTTATTAGCTAAATAAGGAAGTTTAGTTTGTGTGATGCATATTTGTGATGTTTAGCTTGTGTGGAGGCTTGTGTGAAATGATTAATTATTGCTGAAAATGTGTGATATGTGAGTAATTGCCCAAGCGACTGGCTATGTGACTTATCCTTATATTTGATATTGAGATGCACGGGTTAGGAGCTTGAGTTAATGTTTGATCATCTTAAAATGAAAGAGATCCTTGACGAATTGATTATGTCGATGCATTCATCCTCATTCTACATATCATTGTGCATGGGAATATGAGAAAGTGGAGAAATACTATCTTTTTGGGGGAAAAAAAGTGACATCTTATTGCTGAGACATTGAGATTGGTATATGAACTGTGAGTCTCTCATGGGTGCTCATCTAGAAGCTAGAGGCTTCCCAAGGTGTATATGACAGGTTGTGTGACGACCTTGGTACCACCACATCATCCCATCATTTCATCAATTCTTTGCATCGCATTGGTCAACTTGTTGTGTTGTGTAACTTGCTTATATGTTGATTTGAGTATTATCCGTGTTTACTTTATTCGTTGTTATTACATAAATTGGCGGCACCGGTGTCGGAGTGGGACTTTTTTGAGTGCAGGTAAAGGCGTTTCATAGTTTATTTCCTAGTCCAATTAGTTGCTTATGCTTAGTCGGTCTAACCTAATGGGTACATATGAGTTGTACTCACCCCCTACTTCTATTATCACTTTGATGTAGATCCTAGTCAGGGTGATCCTCGTAGCGGTTGATTGGATCCAACTGATTTATCTTTTTCGGATTTGTGGTGAGACCCTGCTTTCCGGATCGCTATTAGTCTCCATCCATCATTAGAAGTCTATAACTTTCATTTCGAAGACATGAGATGGATTTCAGATTCTAGAATTGTATTAGATGCATGCACTTCACACTTATGCTACCAGGTTTTGAAATGCTTTATTGTTTTCTATCATTTGTGGCCTGACTTCCCTTCGGGTGTCTCGTATGTATTAGTTCTTTCGATTTACACACCATTTTGGAGTTCTTGGGGTGTGTGTCATCATGACCTCGACTTTTGGATTGTGACAATATGAATCAATTAGTACTACAATTTTTATTGGCTCTTTAAATCTAAGTTATTCTCCTCAAACGAAATTGTATTTAATTTTTGCCCCTTGTATTTCATGTAATTATTTTCTATACACATTCTTCATGTATTGAAAATTTGCAAATTGTAGTATTCTTTTTTTTTTTGGAACCTCAGGATAACTCGCAGCCGCTATAACCTCTGCCCTCCGGGTGAGCACTTTGTGCGCACTGGGTAAACCCTCCACTGTGTAATAACCTGCAAACCACACAGGGGATGTAAACCGCACTAGACAAGCCCTATGCGACAGGCTCGAGTGCTCACTGGGTAAACCCCCACTGTGTAATTGCCTGCAAACCACACATGGGATGTAAACCGTACTAGGCAAGCCCTATTCGACAGGCTCGACTCAGAAGGCATTGAGGGGGATCGATCCCGGGTCATCCGTGTGGATAACCACCCTCCAAACCAACTGAGTCATCCCGAAGGACAAATTGTAGTATTCTTATTCAACATAAGTTTAAAGGTTTTTTAATCTTTGAAATTAAAGATTTTATCTTGCTTAAGTTGTGTGACATTGTTAAATTTTATGGTTAATAATAGGGTATAATGGGACCATTTTTTTTACTGGTGGATCGAGTTTTTGAACCAAATCATCATATTTTTTCCAATAATACCCCTCTCTACGTAATATATATTTTGATTATTTTTTTCTTAAATATTTCTTTTTCCCCAAAACCAAACCCTAGAACACAAATACAATTTAACTCAAATCCGAAAAATTCTTTCGATTCCTTCAAGGGAACAATCCAATTTGCGATCGGCGACTTCATAAGTTGAAGCATTGCTTCAATTTTCAGAAAAAAGGTACGTAATTTGATCCATATTTACGATTTTCTTGTAAACAGAATTATTTTATCATTTCGGTTTAATTTTTGTTTTGATTATTGAGATTTATGTGGATGTTTCGATCATTTGTTGAAATCAATTAATTGGGTTTTAATTATTTTTTTTTGCTTTTCTCACAAGTTTGTTTTATGTATTTTGCTCAGTGCCTAAGCAAGTTTTCTATCTTTTTTTAGATTTTTTTTTTCTGATCAAAAGAATCATTTTGTTATGATTTTATGAATTTTATTTAGGTACTTCAGCATTTATGTTATTGGTGGTTTTTGTTAAGGTTGGAATATTATTTTAAAGATTCCTTTTTTTTGGTTTGTGTATGTGTGTGTGAGATCATATACTCAGACCTTGTTAATTTTGTGCTAGCAATCAGTATCGACGATCAAGTACTTTATACATAATCATACTTTTGTGTATATATCATTTTGTGGGGTTTTTTCTATTGAATCAATTAAGTTTTAAGTCGATTAATTGTTTGGGTATTGATGTAAAGATTTTGTCTTTTCATGTATATCTTGAGATTACTGATGATAATATCCTTTTCGTTCTTGATAGAATGTATCTCTACCAAGTTTTGGGAAGTTTTGATGTTGTTATGGTTTTGTAGTACAAAGTCTTGTGTTGTGTTATAATGTGCGTTTGAAATTATCAGGTTATCGGGTTTGAGCTGAGTTACAAATCATGAGGTTTAAAAGGGGAAGCAAAGTTGAGGTAATGAACATGAAGCAGTCACCTGCATTACGGCGTCGTGCAGAGATTCTCTCTGATAATGAGCATATGTACACTGTAAGGTATGATTACTATCCTGGAATGGAAAGTAAGGGGAGGACTGAGAGGGTGTCAAGAAAGAATATCAGATCTTATACACCATGTGTGGAGGGTTTGGGAAATCAGGAAATTGGTCAGGTTGTGGAGGTATTTGACGAATCATCTTGGAAGATGGCTACAATTGTGAAGGTTCTGGATAGTGACTACTATTTGGTACGCCAGACTGGATGTCTGAAGGAGCTTTGTGTGCACAGATCAAACACGAGAGTGGTACAATGTTGGCAAGATGAGGAACGGGACTTGATAAGGAAGGTGAGTTTGTAGTCTCCCTCCCTCTCCATTTCCCAAGATCTTATGTTATTCTCTCCTTTTACTTTTCATTTGCATTCTTAGATTTTTGTTTGCAGATGTAGAATGATAGAAGACGTTTAGCATTCCTCTTTTTTTTCCAATCTTCTTGGGTGTGTTGTGTCTAATAGAATTTCGCATTTATATTTGGTCTTTTCTCTCTTTATTTTGAGGATTTTTCCTTTTTTTTTTATTTTGTGTTCCACTTATCTTCTTTTCATTTTTTCTTGATTCGTTTTGTTGTTTGGTTCTTCATTGTCATCTTTCGGTATTAGTCTGAGTTGTTTAGTTTGTGTTTGTTGACTATATGTTTGTTTCTTCTTATAGGGATCTGAATTGCGTAGAAGATCTAGCCAACTATCAGCTTTAAAACCTTCTATAAAGGTGAGCAAGGTCCTGTCTTTTAGTGCAAGGAATAGATTTCATGCTGGGGATGATCATTTAGGTTCTCAGGAGTGTACTGAGTTGCGGAAGTCTCATATTAGCTCTTCGTTATTGCTGAATAGGGTATCCCAAGTTGCCTTCTCTAAAAATGAAACATCTAGAAACATTCAAGATTTAGCGGCAACTGAGAGAGCTTTTAAGAGACAGAGGGTGGTCCCAGCTGCCTTAAAGGGACAAGTCAATGTTAATGCCAAGTGCAAAGAGAATATAATAGCTGAGAAGTATGTGCATGATTCATTGAACGATGTATCTGATGGATATTGTGCATTGGAGCAAACCAAAAGAAGTGGTTCTGTTGGCTATTTCCTTACCAGAAGTACAGAATCTAGTGATGCCAGTTCCGTTGGTAGTTGTAGTATCAACGAAAATTTTTCCAACTTATCCCCAGAAGAAGTCTATTGTCAAGGAACTGAGCTTCTTTGCAGTGATGCAGAGTCTTTTCATGATTCTGCAGATAAGGAGGAAAGACACTCTCTTTCTTCACCAGTGAAAATAGCAGCAAGTATTCATAGTTTGGAGTTACATGCTTATCGCTGCACTTTGGAGGCATTGTATGTATCCGGTCCCTTAAGTTGGGACCAAGAAGCATTGTTAACTAATCTTCGCATCTCGCTCCATATTTCAAATGATGAACATTTAGCAGAGCTGAAGACTTTAATTTCTGCTGGAACTGGTACTCATGTCAGTTGATTTTTATTTCTGCCTCTCACCTTTCTTTTCATTGGTTGGATCTCATCCACGTTTTGCCTTGGATGACATTGTAACAAGCATGAGAATAGGTGTCTTGTTGATATTTTTGACTTTGTTGTTTACCTCCATTGCTGTAGACAGTTGAGCAATTGTAACTATGTTATCATGCCTTACATTCTTGGAAAGAAATAAACTTCTATCTTTTTCGAATGCATTTCTTTATGAACCTTGTAAAAGAGAGTGAACAATCATGTTGTATTATTCATGAAGAACCTCTGATATTTTACGATGATAATCATTAAAGCTGCTAGGAACATTTTTCACTATGTGACCGTCAACATTAGTCCTTGTGGAGATGTCAACTGTAAGTGATAAGACAAAAAAAGACCCGCTGTTCAAGGTGCTGAAGGCGGACTTAAACTATCTAAGCTTAGTCTTTATCTAGTCTCAGATATCCTCCTCAAGTAGATTTCTTTTGTTTTTTACTATGTAAGAATTGAAGCATGCAGTGAGGACGATGAAATTTTAGATTGTGAGTATATCATGATGAAGTGATAATCATCAGTATGATGTAAACTAAGTTTCCTACTTCGGCAGATGCTATCTCAAATATAGATCTTGGTGCTTAATTTTTCATAATGTCGTCATATTGTGGATTTTAATTACCAATTTATTTGGTGTTCTTGTTGGGTGCATATTCATTTTCCAAAGCGTATTATTCATAAGCATGTGAATTTTCCAGGGCAACAGTTGGATGTATACATCCTTTGCCTCCAAAAGTCAAAAGATGATGCTTGCATTTGCAGCACCTCTCCTGGCATTATATGGAGGACTCCTACAACAACTGTCCCACAGATAAGACAATTCATGGCTTTTGTTGTTATTACTATAAAGCTTCATGATTTGTTTTGTCTGGATAACTTCGACATTGGCATGTTTTTTTCTGAAGAGTAAAGCAATCAAATGCAACTATTTGTGTATAAGGTCTTATAATATTCTGTATCTATGTTTATGGATCCTCTGATTGCATATTGTACATACAGAAAGAATTGTTTCCTTTTTATCAACGGAGTTTTTCTTGGGCAGAGGGTCTATCAGAAACAACCTCTCTACCTCTGAGGTAGGGGTAAGGTTTCCATACCGTCTACCCTCCCAACACCCCACTTTGTGGGATTACACTGGGTATGTTGTCGTCTTTTTATCAACTGAGCAGGAAAAGACATTTACATTTAGTTGGAGAATCTCAAGGTATTCCAGATGAATATAAATCAAAGGCACACTAAAATGAAAATGTGTAATCAAATTATTGGGTTCTGTCTCTTAGAAATTATACCAGAGTTTTTGGTTGCTAATTCTATGGTAAAGATTAATCTATGAAAGTGTATGCCTCTTGTGACAGCCCTAAACTGTTATTCTCGTCTCCAGTATCGTTTCGTAATGATTCATTGTGCTCTTAATGAACATCTTTGTAACTAAAAATTGGCAAATGTAATATAGTAACTGCAAAGTTAATTGACACTTTGTCATTCTGAGATATATCAACATTAACCTTGATTCCTTCCAAATCTTGTATTTCCCCTCAATGAGGACATTGTTTCCTTAATTTCTGCTGTCTTGAGTGCTAGTTTTTTGATTAACTACAAACCGAGATTTCAAATTTTCAAAATAAGTGTTTGTTGTTTGATCTTTTTTTTTTTTATCTGGGAGGGTGCTTCCATGCAAGAGGTTTGGATTTTTACCGAGAACTAATGTGATCTTTGCGCTCTATTACTCATCCTTTGTTGGAGCTTATTACTCTTAGTGAGAATAACATGTGTAACTCTGGGAGGTTGAAAGTCATGCTTGTGGTCTTCAGAAGGACTAAAGAACACATGGTTCATCAGTTCTTGAAGATGCTGTTGCAGGTTTGCTGCTTTTGTAATCCTCTGCAAGAATTTGTTTTATCACTTTATGTTTTTAGTTCATTGGTGCTTTTTGCAATTACCATCCGCTCTTTCCGTAGCAGGTGTAGAGTTCCAAATTACTTTCATTTCAGAACTCGAGCTTGGAGGTAAAAGAGAGGATATGTATGTACATCTGTAAAATAGATACAACAAAAAGACTGCTGTTTTTGAAGAGCAACACATCTAATGATTAAGTACTTACATGATCTCTCTTCTTCTTTTTTCGTGGAAGGAGTCAAGGAGATCCTCTTACTAAAATGAGTGACACTCTAATAGTTACTAAATTGATCCTTTTTTTTCTTTTTGAGAAGAAAGGGATATCATGTTAGTACTCCCTCTGTCCCTAATTACTTGTTCACTTTTGAATTGACACACCTATTAAGAAAACAATTATTGACATAGTGAATTTACCATTTTACCCCTATTAATTATGAAGTGGATGAATTAAAAATTTAAGATTTTCAAGAAGTTCTACCTTTTTCAAAATTAATTAATTGAGGATATAATAGGTAAAAAATAATTTGTCCTTTCTTGATTTGTAAAAAGGGACAAGTAAAAAAGGAAAATTGGACAAGTAATTAGAACAGAGGGAGTACTTAATTATTTAGATATCTGGTTCTTCAAAATGGCAGTCCTTTTGACAGATGCAAAATCTAGAGAAGGACCGCACCTCAATGGAGTAGGCAATCTACCCCACGGAGACAACTTTACTGGCACTCCAAGACTCAGTAGTGGAGGAAAAAACATTAGAAAATAAAGATAATGCACGTATGGAGATCTGTGTATTCACACAGGTATGTCAGTTTATTAATTTGCCTTTTGATCAGTGCATTCATACAGGTGTGTGTGTGTGTGATTGTTTGTTAAGGTGAAACTCTTTAAGGTTTCAAGACTATGAGTCCCAAAGCTAAGTTTATTACTAATAGGTTAGCTCATTAAAGTTTAGATATACGCAAATTATCTACAAATTGCAATTTTTCTCATATCAATATGGTGAAATGTTAGTTAAAGTTCATGTAATTCAACTCTCGAGAAACAAAATGTTACAAGCATTTGTGACGAAACCAGGAGCAGTGACCTTCTCTTCGCTATTTTCTGCTTTATTTTTGTTTTTTGTAAGAGAAAGTGGACATTAATGGCTTAACATCTAAATCAGTGAAGCAAAAATATCTTGCTTCTGAAAATGGAGGAAAAGAGAAACAAAATGAGTTTATTCATATCACCATCAAATGACATATGAAGTACTGCTAAAAACAATACTTCCAGATAGAGGTACAGGGGAGGTCATTCATACACACAAATTTTATTTTTATTTTGCACTAGTTGAACTAGTAGAACTTGTTTTTGATCCTCCTTTGTTACTGCTGATGCACTTGGTATCTCTTAAATGCATCATGTTAGGAATTTTTGGACTGATTCTTCTTCTCACGAAGCTGTTTGATCACCTCAGCAACTCCATCCATATGTTCCTCTCTTAGCAATCTTATATTCTCATGAAGACTATTCACCTTCCTCCTCAAATCCTCCCCAATTTTTTCGCCAAATATCACTTCTTTGATAGTCTCAGCTATATAACCTCTATGAAGCTTCCCATTTCCATCTCTTCGATTTCCATGGCTATTCCATTCTGCACAACCAATCTAGCATTCATAGGCTGATCTGAGCAAAAGTTCATTGGCAGAGCTATGATTGGAACACCAAACTCTATGCTTTCAAGTGTGGAATTCCAACCACAGTGTGTTACAAATGCTCCAATACTTGCATGCTTCAGTATTCTTGCCTGTGGAGCCCATCCTTCAACTATCCTCCCTCTTTCTCCAATGCGGTCAAGAAAACCTCGAGGAAGTGCCTCTTCAAGGTTTACAACTTGTTCTCCTCTTGGAAACCTTACAACCCATATGAAATGAACATTGCTAACCTCTAACCCATAAGCTACCTCTTCCATTTCTTCCTTTGTCAAGACATACTCACTCCCAAATGAGACATACACAGTTGAATGCTCCTTTTCTTCCCTATCCATTTAATGAGAGTTCTGTTTCCTCGATATCCCCTGCATCTTCAAGATCTTGAATTACTACTCCAGTAGGCAGAATGTTTGTTTGCCCTATTTCAGAAAGATAATCTATATACTTTGCATCTATTGCTATGGAGCTATTCAGCAGCATGATTCTCTCACCTTCTTCCTCCACTTCAAGCTCAATATGACGTTCTATCTCTTTCTCATAATCCTTTAGATAGAGCGCTGTGAAAGGGAATTCCACCCCTGGTTTGAGCTGTAAATGGCCAAAATAACAACACGTAGCTGCACTCGCAATACTATATCTTATCACTGGGATGTTGAGACTAGATGCAACCCTTACTGCCCAGTGCCCATGGTTGCATTATATCAAATACTAACACATAAGGTTTTTGATCTTTCAGGATTTGGTAAAATTGTGGTTTTTCCATCAAGAGGGCTTTGTTGAGGGTAGATTGAAGATGCAATGGGAGGCCATTTGTTGTGTGGTAATGAGGAGGAAGTTCAGGCAAATCTTGTAAATGGAATTCCACTAGCTGAATTGAACAAGAGTACTTGTGTGGCATTTTCTTCTTGATGTAACTAAGATTAATGGGAGTTGAACAAAAATCAATGAAAAAGCCTCTATCTGAGAGTTTCTTGGCTAGCTCGAGGAAAGGTGTGAAGTGTCCATAAGCTAAGTATGGAAACATTAGAACTCCATTTCAATTTGTTTGTCTTACTTTTCTTTTTAGTCCATTCCAAAAAGAATGACTCTGTCCTTTTTTTTTTGGCAACTCTTTCAACTTTCCATGTGGCATGTTTAAGGCCACAAGATTAAAGGACATTTTGGTACCTTCAACATATTTTTAATTTAAGATCACAAGATTCAAAAGTCTTTGAACTATGTGTCAAGTCAAAATCAGACAAACAAATTGAAATGGAAGGGGTTGATAATTTCACAAGAATCATGCACATCTCCCGGTGCATTTAGATCGATTAGTCACTCTAAGCATCTTTCTCTTTATAATCATTCATTTTTTAACCTCATTTCTTTTGTGGACCAGCTCGGCCACTGATGAATTACAAAGTACCTCTGGTGAATGGCCCCTAAGCATCTTCCTTCTTTTGCTAATAAATGGACATCAATCCCTAATGGACAGTGCTGGCAATAATGATGTGAAAGATCTACTTCACTTTTCTACTTCAGAGATATCAGAAAATCAAAGGAAAGCAGATGAGAGTATGAAGGCCTGGAAAGAGCTCTGCAACATATAGGGCAATATGATTTTTTTATCAAGCACATGCATATTATTCATCTGTTGGCTACTTGATCTGTGCAAAGACACTGATGTTGAAGCTCGTTGTTAGACTGATATACTCAAGGACAAAACGTATAGGGCAATAATGGGAATGCTACCGATATGTTACGGTCATCACCAAATATCCATGGACTATAGCACACGAAAATCGATAAAATCGTATATTTCCTGTTTTGGGGCTCGTTCGAACTTGAAAATGGGCTTGGTTGCCCCTCAGGATGAACTAGCTCCATTAATAAGGTCGTAACGGACGTCCATGAAAAATTTCGGCAAAAAAAATTCTGGAATCATATCACCAAAAATTCATGGACTATAGCACACGAAAATTAGTAAATTTTGGTTTTTCCTACTTTGGGGATCGTTTGAACTTGAAAATGCGATTGTTTGCCCCTTGGAACCAACTGACGCCATTTATAAGGTTGTAACGAACGTGCATGAAAACTTTCGGTAAAAAAAGTTTTGGAATCATGAATAACCAAAAATTCATGAATTATAGCACACAAAAATCGGTAAAATCTTATATTTCTTACTTTGGGGATCGTTTGAACTTGAAAATGGGACT
The DNA here is from genome assembly GCA_029582725.1 of Solanum chiquidenum. Classification (NCBI taxonomy): domain Eukaryota; kingdom Viridiplantae; phylum Streptophyta; class Magnoliopsida; order Solanales; family Solanaceae; genus Solanum; species Solanum chiquidenum. The sequence continues at coordinate 11,477 of JAJOOS010013717.1, forward strand.
GTTTACCCCTCGGGACCAACTGACTCAATTAATAAGGTCGTAACGGACGTCCATGAAATTTTTCGGCAAAAGAAATTCCGGAATCGTTTCACCAAAAGTACATAGACTATAGCACACAAAAATTGGTAAAATATAGTTTTTCCTCTTTTGGGGCTCGTTTGAACTTGAAAATGCATCTGTTTGCCCCTCGGGACCAACTGAAGCCATTAATAAGGTTGTAACAGACGTCTAAGAAAATATTCGGCAAAAAAAGTTCCAGAATCCCGAATCACAAAAAATCCATGGACTATATAGCACATGAAAATTGGTAAAAAATCAGGTATTTCCTGTTTTGGAGCTCGTTTGAACTTGAAAATTGACCTTTTTTCCCTCGGGACCAACTAGCTCCATTAATAAGGTCGTAACGGACGTTCGTAAAAAAATTAGGCAAAAAACATTCTAGAATCGTATCACCAAAACTTCATAAACTATAACACACAAAAAACGGTAAAAATTGGTTTTTCCTGCTTTAGGGCTCGTTTGAACTTGAAAATGCGCATGTTTTTCCCTCGGGACCAACTGACCCCATTTATAAGATTGTAACGGACGTCCATGAAAAATCTCAGCAAAAAAAGTTCTGGAATCCCGAATCACAAAAAATCCATAGACTGCACACGGAAATCGATAAAATTTGGTATTTCCTGCTTTAGGGCTCGTTTGAACTTTAAAATGGACCCGTTTACCCCTCTAAACGAATTGGCTCTATTAATAAGGTCGTAATATACGTCCATGAAAAATTTCGGCAAAAAAAAATCTGGAATCGTATCACCAAAAATCCATGTACTATCGTTTGAACTTGATAATGCGCCCGTTTACCCCTCGAGACCAACTGACGACATTAATAAGGTTGTAACGGACATCCATAAAAAAATTCGGCAAAAAAAGTTCCGAATTCTCGAATCACCAAAAATTCATAGACTATAGCACACGAAAATTGATAAAATCTGGTATTTCCTACTTTGGGCTCGTTTGAACTTGAAAATGGGCCCGTTTTCCACTCGGGACCAACTGGCTCCATTAATAAGGTCGTAACAGACGTCCATGAAAAATTTTGGCAAAAAAAATTATGAAATCGTATCACCAAAAATCCATGGACACACGAAAATCAGTAAAATCTTGTTTTTCCTGCTTTGGGGCTCGTTTGAACTTGAAAATGCGTCTGTTTGCCTCTTGGGACCAACTAACGCCATTAATAAGGTTGTAACGGACGTACATGAAAAATTTCGGCAAAAAAAGTTCTGGAATCCAGAATCACCAAAAAACCATGGACTATAGCACACGAAAATCGGTAAAATTTGGTATTTCCGACTTTGGGCTCGTTTGAACTTGAAAATGGGCTCGTTTTCCCCTCGGGACCAACTAGCACCATTAATAAGATTGTAACGGACGTCCATGAAAAATTTTGGCAAAAAAAATCTGAAATCGTATTACCAAAATTCATGGACTATATAGCACACGAAAATTGGTAAAATCTGGTTTTTCCTGCTTAAGGGCTCGTTTGAGCTTGAAAATGCGTCTGTTATCCCCTCAGGACCAACCAATGCCATTAATAAGATTGTAACGGTTGTCCATGAAAACTTTCGGTAAATGAGTTCCAGAATCCCGAGTCACCAAAAAATTAATTAACTATAGCACACGAAAATCGGTAAAATTTGGTATTTCCTGCTTTGGGGCTCGTTTGAACTTGAAAATGGGCCAGTTTTCCCCTCGGGACCAACTGGCTCCATTGATAAGATCGTAATGGACGTCCATGAAAAATTTCAGTAAAAAAATTTCTAGAATCGTATCACCAAAAATCCATGGACTATATAGCACACGAAAATCGGTAAAATCTGGTTTTTCCTGCTTTGGGGCTCGTTTGAACTTGAAAATGCCCCTGTTTTCCGCTCGGGACCAACTGACGACATTAATAAGGTTGTAACGAACATCCATGAAAACTTTTGGCAAAAAAAAGTTTTGGAATCCTAAATTACCAATAATTCATGTACTATAGCACACGAAAATCGGTAAAATCTGGTATTTTATGCTTTGGGGCTTGTTTGAACATGAAAATGGGTTTGTTTGCCCCTTGGGACCAACTGGCTCCATTAATAATATCGTAATGGACGTTCATAAAAAAAATGGCAAAAAAAACTCTGGAATCGTATCACAAAAAATCAATGGACTAGCACACGAAAATCGGTAAAATTTGGTTTTTCTTGCTTTGGGGATCGTTTGAACTTGAAAATGTGTATGTTTGCCCCTCGGGACCAACTGACGCCATTAATAAGGTTGTAACGGACATCCATGAAAAATTTCGACAAAAAAAAGCTTTGAAATCCCGAATCACCAAAAATCCATGGACTATAGCACACGAAAATCTCTAAAATATGGTATTTCCTGCTTTGGGGCTCGTTTGAACTTGAAAATGGGCTCGTTTACCCCTCGGGACCAACTGCCTCCATTAATAAGGTCGTAATGGACGTCCATGAAAAATTTCGACAAAAACAATTTCGTAAACGTATCAGCAAAAATCCATGGACTATATAGCACATGAAAATCGATAAAATCTTGTTTTTTTCGTCTTTGGGGCTCGTTTGGACTTTAAAATGCGCCTGTTTGCTCCTTGGGACCAACTGACTCCATTAATAAGGTCGTAACGGACGTCCATGAAAAATTTTGGCGAAAAAAATTCTGGAATCTCGAATCATCAAAAATCCATGGACGCACACAAAAATTGGTAAAATCTGGTATTTCCTGCTTTGGGGCTCGTTTGAACTTTAAAATGGGCTCATTTTCCCCTCGGGACCAACTGACTTCATTAATAAGGTCGTAACGAACGTCTATGAAAAATTTGGGCAAAAAAATTTCTAAAATCTAGAATCACCAAAAATCCTTGTGCTATATAGCACACGAAAATCGGTTAAATCTTGTATTTCCTGCTTTGGGGCTCGTTTGAACTTGAAAATGTGTCCGTTTGTCCCTCGGACCAACTAATGCCATTAATAAGGTTGTAACAGACGTCCATTAAAAAATTTGGCAAAAAAAGTTACGAAATCCGAATCACCAAAAAATCATGGACTATAACACACGAAAATCGGTAAAATGTGGTATTTCATGCTTTAGGGCTCGTTTGAACTTGAAAATGGGCATGTTTGCCCCTCGGGACCAACTGGCTCCATTAATAAGGTCGTAACGGACGTTCATGAAATTTTTCGGCAAAAGAAATTCCGGAATCGTTTCACCAAAAGTACATTGACTATAGCACATGAAAATTGATAAAATCTAGTTTTTCCTATTTTGGGGCTCGTTTGAACTTGAAAATGCACCCGTTTGCCCCTCGGGACCAACTGACGTCATTAATAAGGTTGTAACGGACGTCTATGAAAAAATTCGGTAAAAAAGGTTTCAGAATCCTGAATCACCAAAAATCCATGGACTATAGCACACGAAAATTGGTAAAATCAAGTATTTCTTGCTTTGGGGCTCGTTTGAACTTGAAAATGGGCTCATTTTCCCCTCGGGACCAACTAGCTCCATTAATAAGGTCGTAACGGACGTCCGTAAAAAATTTCGGCAAAAAAACATTCTAGAATCGTATCACCAAAATTTCATAAACTATAACACACAAAGAACGGTAAAATTTGGTTTTTCCTGCTTTGGGGCTCGTTTGAACTTGAAAATGCGCTCGATTTTCCCTCGGGATCAACTGACGCCATTTATAAAGTTGTAACGGATATCCATGAAAAATCTCAGCAAAAAAAGTTCTGGAATCTCGAATCACAAAAAATCCATGAACTATTTTCTGCTTTGTTTGTAAAAGAAAGTGGACATTAATGCCTTAACATGTGAAGCAAAAATAACTTGGTTCTGAAAATTGAAGAAAAGAGAAACAAAGTGAGTTTATTCATATCACCATCAAATGACATATTAAGGTACGGCTAGAAACACTAGTTACAGAGAGTGGTCCATTCATACACACAAACTTCTTTATTTTTTTTGCACTAGTTGATACAGTTTGTTATCTCTTGAATGCATCATGTTAGGCAATTTTGGACTGATTCTTCTCACAAAGCTGTTTTATCACCTCAACAACTCCATCCATCTCTTTCTCTCTTAGCAATTTTATATTCTCACCAAGATTCTTCACTTTCTTCCTCAAGTCCTCCCCAATTTTTTCATGAAAAATCACATCTTTGATAGTTTCAGCTATATAACCTCTATGAATCTTCCCATTTCCATCTCTGGCCATCTCAACAGCTACGCCATTTTCCACGAGCAATCTAGCATTCATAGGCTGATCTGAGTAAAAAGTTCATAGGCAAAGCTATGATTGGAATACCAAACTCTATGCTTTCAAGTGTGGAATTCCAACCACAGTGAGTTACAAATGCTCCAATACTTGCATGCTTTAGAATTCTTTTCTGTGGAGCCCATCCTTCAACTATCCTTCCCCTTTCTCCAATTCTTTCAAGAAAACCTTGAGGAAGTACCTCTTCAAGTTTAACAGCATATTCTCCTCTTGGAAACCTTACAACCCAAATGAAATGAACATTGCTAAGCTCTAATCCATAAGCCACCTCTTCCATTTGTTCCTTTGACAAGAAATTCTCACTCCCAAATGAGACATACAGAGTTGAATGTTCTTTTTACTTCCCAAGCCATTTAATGAGTTCTGTTTCCTCCATATCCCCTGCATCTTCAAGATCTTGAATTACTACTCCAGTAGGCAGGATCTTTGTTCTGCCTATTTCAGAAAGATAATCTATGTACTTTCCTTCTATTGCTCTAGAGCTATTCACCAGCATGACTCTATCACTTTCTTCATTCACATCAACATCATAGGGACGCTCTATCTGTTGCTCATAGTCCTTGAGATAGAGAGCTGGGAAAGGGAATTCAACTCCTGGTTTGAAATGGAAATGGCCAAAGTAACAACACATAGCTAAACTTGAAAAGCAAAATCTTATGATTGGGATGTTGAGACTTACTGCAACCCTTGCTGCCCATGGTTGCATTACATCAACTACTAACACATCTGGTTTTGTATCTTTAAGGATTTGGTAAAGTTGTGGTTCTGACATGATGAGGGCTTTGTAGAGGGTAGATTGAAGATGGAGTGGGAGGCCATTTGTTGTGTGGTAATGAGGAGGAAGTTCAGACATGTCTGGTAAATGGAATTCCACTAGCTGAATTGAACAAGAGTACTTGTGTGGGATTTTCTTCTTGATGTAACTAAGATTAATGGGAGTTGAACACAAATCAATGGAAAATCCTCTATCTGAGAGTTTCTTGGCTACCTCAAAGAAAGGTGTGATATGTCCATAAGCTAAGTATGGAAACATTAGAACTCTCAGCTTTGTTGTTTCATGTTCTATAGCCATGACTTCTCTCTGTGTTGTTTTTCTCTTTGGTGTGTGTGAAAGTCATTATGTAATGAAAGCTCTTTATAGAATTATTAGATACAGAAGCATGTGCTAGCACGAGTCCAATATATGTTACTCTGTCTTAATTCATGGACCACTTGTTAAATTTTAGAGTCTTGATCCTTTTTTATCAATTCCAATAAATGACGTAATTCTATATTTAGTAGTCTAATAGTACTTCAACTATTTGATTTATTTTCTTTTTTAATTTCGTTTAAAAAAGAATGACTTTTTTTCTTTTTAGCATTTTTTTTTAATTTCAACTTTTCAAGTGACACGTTTAAGACTACGAGAATCAAAAGTTTTCTTTATTTTTTTAAACTCCATATCAAATCAAAATAAGTCATATAAATTGAAAACTAAGGGAGTGATTTAATTTTAAAATATTTATTTTCTTCCTAATAATAAATAGTGTTGGTCAAAATCAAAATCAAACCAACTTAGTCGGTTTTAAAATTATCAAAATCAAACCAAACCAAATATAATATACATTTATCGATTTGGTGGTTATCGATTTCGATTTGGTTTGATTCGATTATTTGGTTATTTACCATACACAACAAAAAAAAACAATTCATTCAAAATGTAAAAAAAGTGACAACAATCCATTCAAAACGAAAAGTAGTTAGAATGACTGAAATTACTGAACTTTCGATCACTGAATTTACTATGAATAAAGTTTTAAAATTCACTATTTTGGCCTAGAAGGAAGGGACAGTAACATTTTCAGTCCCACAAAGAATCGTCATAAAGACTCAAATACATGAAATCAATAAGATAAATGTTTTCACCTTGGACACTTTTGCATTCAATGAGTAAATTATAAAGAAATTTCAATGAAAGCATATATAAGATTTTAAAAATAATATATTAAATATATATATTCATAAAATATATGTATATAATTCATCGCATCGGTTCGGTTCAGTTATTTCTTTGTTTTTTTAAATAAAACTATAACCAAACCAAATACTATTGGTTTTCAAAAATCTAAAACCAAACCAAACCAAACCCAAATAAAATCGATTTATTTTATCGATTTAGTTCGATTTTTCTATTTGGATCGGTTTTTATCCAAACCGTGAACACCCCTACAATCATGCATATAACTTTAATAATTCATACCATATTCAAAAACACGTTGGTTAAATCACATTTGTGTGGGGTTCTTCCCAACAAACTTGGAGGCCCAGTAACTGAAGTTCATTAGCAAAGGGGCATAAGACATTATTGCTGAGATAATAACTTCTATGCAAAATGTTGATATGAATAGACCCTATGAAAATATTTTGAATTTAAAACGAAATAGTTGATTTGATCTACGAATCTATTCTAATTATCAACAAATTCCGTAAATTTTAGGTGGAATGAAGATTGTAATTTTTTATACTTCTTGAGGTATATTGATAGACCGAGAATTCAACTAGCAAGAATGGGTGGAATTTTTTTATGTTATATCTGATAATCCTTTATAATATCCAAGTTGAATTCGAAACTTCTTATTTGTGAAATTTATGATAAAAGAAAAGGGTGGGCGGGGGGTGGGGGAGGGATTGTCTAAGTCACAAGAGATCTTCATTTTTACATATAAGTGATCGGAAAAGGTCATTTTCATTCAAATTGTAAAAAGGCAAGAAATTTCATTTCCTCGAAAACAAAAGTACCACAAACTAGGTACTCATATGTAAGCTTTCTTACAAAAGAAGATCAAAATAATGGCTATGAATAAGCCCTATTGAAATATTATAAATTTAAAACGATTCAGTCGACCTGATCTACGAATCTATTCTAATCATCTCGAGGTATTACTTTCTACTTCTCGAGGTATAATGACAGACCAAGAGGCTCAACTAGAAAGAATAGCTACAAGTGCATTGATTTGAAGCCCTCAGTTAAGGCAACCACTTTGGCTGATATCTGGGGTTGCAACTTCAGTATACCTTGACGGATTTCCTGTAATCGATGATGAGAAATGCTATTAGGAGAATTCCGGGAGGGGGAGGGAATTTGCACATGTTCGATGTTTACACCAAATCAATAATAACAAGATATGTGCATGCACTTTCATCACTTAACAATGGTTAATTAACACGTGTGTTTTCACCTTGAAATATTACCTAACCATAGGATAAGTAAATGTGGTTTGGTGTGGGACGGGGTTCTTCTTTCTATCAAGATAAACTGAACTTGAAAGCACATAAGCATAGGTGCGGATGAGAAAACAAGGAAGAAGTTGAATAAAACTGAAAACACTAATGTTGAGACTGATTAGACTACCTCAATACTGTAGCGTGGTGAAAAATGGGTTAAAACGAGTGTTTTGTTCCGTATCCATTTTGCTTGCTCCATTATCTGCAACACCAAAAGTTGGAAGAGTTGTATCCAACATCATGATAAATATTATGCAAGCGTTTCAATGATTCAGGTATACCTCGTATAGATGGGTATGACCGTGCTCTCGTGCATGCTCAACACTGCAGTTGTCATCCAAGAAAGTTGCCTGTCAAAGAAGAAATAACGTCCTCGAGATGAGATTAAAGCTCGATCCTAACTGCTGCATCAGAATACTTCCATAAGGTACAACAACATACCCAGTGTAATCCCATAAGTGGGGTCTAGAGAGGGTAAAGTGTACGCAGACCTTACCCCTACTTTGGAAGGTAGAGAGGCTATTTCCGATAAGACTCTCCGCTCAAGGAAAAAAATCAAAGCAAGTCGAAAAAAAGAATTGACAGGAGTGAAGAAGTCATGTCAAATGCTTCCATGAACTGAGTTAGGAAATTGTTCTAATTGCTTCCTTTATTGACCATTCCATTTTTCACTAAGCCAATAAACATTACAAGTAATAAACCAGTTTGCCAATAAACTATGGCATTAGAAACAAAAAAGGACTCCAAAAAGTTGATTATGTATGCCGAAAGGAACAGGTCTACCTTTTTCATGTCAATTTATCAAACAAATATTTCTACTTTTCGTGTCAACGCAACAAATATATAGGTAACTTGACTCTCTCTTTACTTATGACCGAGAAATCTGTCTAAAGGTAACTTGGGGAGCGCCCACTCCTGTACCCCTCTCCAGTTAAATACCAGGGTTAGTTCGCTTGGCGCAGCGCTCAAACCTGTGACCTAAGACACGAGTCCCTCAACCTTAGCCAATTCAGCTATCCCCTGGACACAGTAATCAGGTAAGTTGACTTTTCAGTATGTAGCTAAACACACAATCTCTAAAGGAACTCAAGTTCATAACCCAGTATGGACTTTCATCCTTCTGATATCATTTTCATTTTTGCTGCTGCTGCAACCTCAAGGGTTATGTATTTGAAATCTTACAGCATTCTTGAGAGAAATGAACATGTTCGGTGGGTCAGTTAACTACTTAAGATGCTAGGAATGTATATCATAGACATGCAGTCAAACGGAGTGAAAAACTATACAGATGTCACAGCATGAATTGCGTTAATTAATCATGTTTTTCCACTCTATATGTCGTTTAAGGACAAAAGTAGCAAATTGAACCCCAAAGCACAGAAACAAGAGGAAACTAAAATGAAATACTGTAACAGCAGCTAATTGATTTTCCATATCCATGGAAAACTAATAAAAACATCAAGGTAAACCACATAACTGTTGTTCAGACCATACACATAAGAAGCCACTTTCCCGAAACCCACAGAGGACACTGCTTGAACATGGTTATACCGATTAACTTAAATGCTTATCCATCCAGCTATACCTCAGTTATAAGAATTTTTGCCCGCAAGGCATCAGCACTGCGAGGATCAAGATAAAAATCTGATGCTGTATCTCCCGTGAAGGCTACTTCTGGACACAACACACTATCTGTAATCTAACAAATGAACATTTTCATTAGACAAGAAATAATTTCAGTCACCACTCTATCACACAAGTTATGTAACAACTTATGAACCTGAACACCCGATTTCTTCAGTTTCTCAATTTTTTTCCCCTCTAGATGAATGTATTGCTTCTTCAGCTTCTTTCTAACTGAGTATATCACATAGCCCTGGAAAACCCAAGAATGAAATAATAAGTCAATAACTTGAAATGAAAGGTTTCAAAGTACCCAAATTCGGCAAAGTAGAACTGATGCAAACAAACCTGGCTAGGAATAACATGGTGAGTTCTAACTGGCCTTACTACCAGGTCATTCCGCATCTCATATGTTTCCCCTGAGTTCAAAGTTGCAAATACATTTTACATATGGAGATAAGAAAACTAAATGGAGAAGCAAAGCATGTAAAGAAAACAGAATATTTACCTACATCTAAAGCAATCAGATCCAAGTTCAGTTCCACCTGACTCATAGATCTATGAACATCAAGCAACTTCTCTACATCCTCTTTTATGGAAGGAGGCACAAAGACAGTCGGGGGCTTCAATCCATACAAGCCGCGAGTAGCAATATACATAGGAAGTCCACCCTGAATCAGAAGATAAAGCAAAAGTCAACACTGGCTACAAAGTTCAAATCAAGCCATAAGAAGATGTGTGTTTTGCACCAAGAATTGTGCATAGGCACATGGATTATTACGTAACTAAAACAAATTTCTTCTTTCTGAGAACATTGATTACTCAAAGCTTAGAATAAACAGAAGAAAAACTTACAATGTGGTCAAGATGCGCGTGAGTGATAAACAAGAAGTTTTGATGAACAGCCCTTGAAGGACATCTCCCAATATCAAAAGCAGCCTTTAGTTGTGGCACAATAACACAGGTCTCATGCCCACCAATTGAGTGTCCTTCAATTGAATAACCTTCAACATTTAACCCTTTGCGGATTACCTCGGCCCTGGCTTTTCTGTACTCTTCTTCCTCTATAGCTCTCTCAATGGCAGACAAGAAGCCGGTAGAGGAGCTTTTGACAGCACATGGAGCTGGAAGACTGATGTGTGTTTGCGTTGAGATACCGTGGCTTGTTTTTTGAACATTATATTGAGTTTGGTTTGAGGTGGAAGGGTAATATGTGGAGAATGAAGGTACTTTTGGGATTGTGGTGGCTAGTGAGATTTGCATATTTGAATTGAAGAACACATACAGATGTACTCTGAGCAGGAGAGAAGAAGTCAAAATGGTTTTTGTGCTTCAATATTTGGATTACAACTCCTACATTTAAACTTCATTCAGTTAAATAACAGTTTCTAAATCCAAAAACACCTAAATCTAAAAACAAAAAACACAAAACATGACTACGAGTCAACGACACATGATATTAAGATATACAAATTCAAGTTCAACTATGACCAGATCCCAGACTAGTTGGGGGCTTGGGGCAGCTATATGAATCTTTTGTGTCAATTCTGCTCTATTCATGTTCATTACAACACAAGATACTTTGTCCTTTTATGCAAATTAATACTAATTCTCTAAAACTATGATTCTGAATCATATTAAAATATCGAAAATACAAAGAATTTGCAAAGCAAGTTATGTTAGCACATCTTTCTATTTATAAACGCGGAAATTTGCTAACGTGCTTTTTACACTTAACTCTACCCCTTCAAATTTACATGTGTTAATTACTTCTACAAGAAACTATCACTTTTCCTACATCACTTTAATCCAATTTACTAGCATTATACCTTCAATCGTTTCTTCTTATAACAAATATAACTCCGTCTTTCCCAAACTACTCATCACTTTTCATATCTCGAGTGTCAATTTGACTAATCTATGGAACTAAATTTGATAAGATTAACTCAAAATTTAAAAACTAAACTTTAGCTGTTCCAATAATATACGAAAAGTAGTGTAAATTGCAATACTACACTAATATTCTTTAAATTGTAAAAAGTTGTGATTTTTATTACCTGTTTCATACATAAACCTATTTCAAAAATATTAGTAGGAAATTTTAACACAGAAATTACAAGCCATTAAAGCAAATGCAAATGAAATAATGATTTTGGGGCTTATACCTGAAATGAAGAATTAAAAGAACCAAAGAATCTGTCTTTATATGAAGAGAAACTTAGTTAAAACCAGAGCGCCGGCAGCCGTCAAATTTTTCCGGTTTAATTTACTCTCGGCGCCGGAAAGAGCATGTATTTTTTCCGGTGATGTTTTGTAAAAGTGGTAAATAGATAGAGAGAGAAGAGGAGGGATAAGGTTTTTAAAATGGGTGTTTTTTTTATTTAATATAGGGAAAAGGATAAAAAAATGTCTTTAAACTACGTGAAAAGAAATAAAAATGTCCTTCGTTTATAGTTTGGCTTAAAAATGCATTTATCGTTAATACATTGGTTCAGAAATGTCCCTATAGTTATAAAATGGGTCAAAAATATCATTTTCCGAATATATATATATTTTTTTCTTTTTAAACACATCTTCTTCCTAATTAAAATATTATTAAGAAAACACTTTTCTTGCTTTTTTTCTTCTAAAATCACTTTAATAAATAAAAACGTAGGAAATATTTTTTTTCTTCTTAATCTCATTTTATCAATTAAAATGGAATAACTTCATGTACCCTTCGACATATAATATATGTCATATATAAGATTATAGTATATCCATCATTAATTTATATTTATATAGTGATAAAAAATAATGATAATAAAATAAGAATTTTTTTTATTTTTTATTTTTTTCTGAATTGAAGTAGGATAAACATTTGCTAATTTGTTTTTAAAAAATATTATTAGAAAAAGAATGTGTTAAAAAAATAATAATATGTTTATTTGGAAATTGAGCATTTTTGACCCATTAAATAACAATAAGGACATTTTTGAACCAAAGTATTGACGACAAGGGCATTTTTGGACCAAACTACAAACGGATGGTATTTTGTTCCTTTCGTATAGTTTAAGGGCATTTTTGAACCAAAATATTGATAATAAGAACATTTTTGAGCCAAACTAAAAACATATGACATTTTTATTTCTTTCACATAGTTTAAGGGCATTTTTGACCCTTTTCCCTTTAATATATAAAGCGCTAAGCGTAATTAAATTTACTAGTAATATAAATAAATTTTTTTATTATTATTTAATTTTAATTAAAAATATTGACTTCTAATTCTCTTTAGTATTCTCATAATAAATAACTTTAATATTACTCCAAAACTCGACAATTAAAAAAAAGAAAAGAAGGAAAAAATATATATATTTTTATCAAAAAATTGGAAATAGTGAAAGGAAAAAAAGAATAAAGGTATCAATTAATTGAGCCATTAAAATTCGCATTGCGGTGAATTATACAAGTTGTTTTCTTCATTTCCAAAGCTACCCTTCACAAAAACTCATGCCAACACACTAAAGTAAAGCTAAAATTCAACTACTCCCTTTTAGGGTCTCAAAAAAACTGAAATCAGGTTCAATTTCAAGGTGGATAAAGTTCAAATCTTTAATTAAGCAGTCTTGATTTCAACTTTTTTCTGAAAAAATCTTTGAATTTGTGTGTTTGGGTGCTGTTTTATTCACTTCATTTATTTGCAGGAGCTGAATTTTGAGCTTAATTTTACAAGATGGGAAAAAAAGATCAAGATTAGAGGTACTGAATCTTTATGTATGGACTGTTAGATTTAGGCATATTTCCTATCTGGGGTTTAGTTTTGTTTGCTTTACAACATCTTTTTAGAGCAAATATCCAGTAAAAATTGTTTCTTTATTCAAGGTGAAGAAAGTTCAATTTTTTATTCAATTATTTGTCTTACTGAGTTAACTAGCATTCTTGTTTTCAATTTTTTCCTGTAAAAATCTTGATGTGTTCTTTGATTCTTTCTGTTTGGGCATTCAAATAATTTTTTGGGTGCTGTTTTATTCAGGAGCTGAATTTTACAAGATGACAAGTAATGGGAAACAAGATCAAGATCAGAGGTACTGAGTCATATGTGCTTTGTAGACATTTCTATATGAGTAAATATTCATCTGTGTACTTATGAAGTGTTAGATTTTGGCATATATTCTATCTGGGGTTTGGTTTTGATTGCTTTACAACAGCTTTTTACAGCAAAAAAAAAAAACAGTAGAGATTGTGTTTTTACTCTGTGAGTGCAACAAAAGTAAGCGGTAGAAGTAAAAATGTTTTCTTTCATTAAGATGGAGATGGGGATTGGGATATGAGATGTGGTTGCTATATTTCTTGTTTTTTTCTGGTTCAGTTCTAGGGCAGTGCAAAGGAAGGGCAAAAATCTTGGGTAGTAGTGAAACTTAGTATAATGATTCACTTAAGAGCTAAATCGTTTTTGTTTGCTTACGAAGTACTGAGCTTAAATGAAGAAGTGCGGATTCATACGTTTTTGGGACTGAAGAATAGTTGTTATTGTTGTATGAAGTAATAAATGGAATTCAATCTCTTGTTTTATAAAGAATATCACTTGCGGAAAGTATAAGGTTCTCTATGAGATGAAGTACTGAAATGCTTACTCTCCATTGATAAAGAAGAAAGATGAGAGAGGGAATCCCCAATTGGGAGGGAGAGGGAGTGGTGAGAAGGGGGATATCAATGTCTCTAGGTATATAATCTCATTGAGTTCTTGAAAAGATCCTAACTCTAGTGGTGTTCTCATATGCTATCAAATAGTTTATTCTCTTCTATATATTGAGTTAGTTGTTATTTAATAATGGATCATATTATGTTATATTTTTCCATGATCAGGAAAATTGTTGGCATGGAAGATTCTAGCATGACAATTGAATTTCTCCGAGCACGATTATTGGCTGAAAGGTCTGTCTCACAAACAGCAAGGCAGAGAGCTGATGAACTAGCTGAGAGGGTTAGTCTTTAGTTTGACAGTGCATAAGCACCAAAATGTTGTATCTTTCTTCCTTCCTCAGCCCACCACGAGCTTAGTTTATTTTACCAAGATCTAATTGATCATTCCCCGTTCCAAGAGTTTCCGCCATTGCAGTGGGAAAGATGAATGTTTATAATTAATGTATTATAGGTTTTGGAACTGGAAGATCAGCTAAAGATTGTGTCACTACAAAGAAAGAAGGCTGAGAAGGCCACAGCAGCTGTTCTATCCATCTTAGAGAACCAAGGAATATCTGATGCTTCGGAGGAATTTGATTCAGGCTCTGATCAGGAAGCAATATTCTCTAATTCTAAAGGTGCTGACTCCACTGACAACAGAAATGAGCGTAAGCCAAATCCATCAAATGTGAAAGAAAGAGAAAATGATGCAGACATCTCAAGCTCCGAGATTATATCTTCTCCATCAACTGGCAGAAGTTTGTCGTGGAAAAGTGGTAAACATTCTTTGCCATCTTTTGAGAGGAACAGATATACTGATTCTGCCTGGAGGAGGTCTGGTAGTTTCGCGTCAACTGGGTCTTCTTCGCCAAAACGGGCTGGAAAATCATGCCGACGGATAAGGCGCAGTAACACCAAGTAAGTTCTTTAATAAGCTCACTGATTGGAGTATAACATATCATGATGCTTATATCTTTTAATTTGGAAGTCTTGATTGAGTGACAGGGTCACATTTAGCTTGACTTTATTATCTGAATCCCCTAGGTCCTAACCCTTGATATCTTGGCCTATTATTATTATTTCTGCTCATGCCTACTCCATTGCATTGTACTGTCTTCTTCCCGAGGGAAGAATATATTCTTTTTGGGATATTGCTTTGGAGGTAGAGAGGGGGGGGGAGAGAGAGGGGAAGTTTCAGTTACGATAATGCTTGGTCAATTCCTGATACATATTTTCACTAGCTACATGCCTATCTCCTTGTGCATTTAGATCACTAAAGTCACTTTAAGCATCTTTCTCTTTATCATCTTCCATTTTTTAACCTCATTTCTTTTGTGGACCAGAACGGCCACTGATGAATGCCCCCCCGAGCATCTTCCTTCTTTTGCTAATAATGGGCATCAGTCCTTAATGGACAGTGCTAGCAATAATGATGTGAAAGATCAACTTCACTTACCTACTTCAGAAATGTCAGAAAATCAAAGGAAAGCAGATGAGAGTGATGAAGGCATGGAAAGAGCTTTGCAGCATAAGGCGCAGCTTATAGGGCAATATGAAGCTGAGGAAAAGGCCCAAAGAGAATGGGAAGAAAAGTATAGAGAGAATAACAACTATGCACAGGTATATATGATTTTTTTATCAAGCACATGCATATTATTCATCTGTTGGCTACTTGATCTGTGCAAAGACACTGATGTTGAAGATCGTCGCTATACTAATATACTCAAGAACATAACCGGCAAATAATGGGGGAATTCCTGATTAATCTACTCATGTCATAGTTAGTTTTTAATATTATCTTATTTTCTCCATAATTGAACTATAATCTAGTGCTATATTCTGGTTTGTAGAGTTAAATTTGTCAAGATTTTACATACTGGCTTCAGTGGTGTTATTCTAAAGTAATAACGGGAATGCTACTGATATGTTACGGTCATCTGTCCATGTTGGGTCTAGTCATGGATAAAGATATGTCATTTACTTGTTTATTCATGTGACCTTCTGAAGCTCGGATGAAGGATTCAGATTCCAGTTGGTTGGCCAGCATGAAAATGGTCAAACCATGATGAACCACTATATGGAAAACAAAAAATCCATATAGCTCATCTCAAATAGTCTGAGATTGATGTGTAGTTGGTCGGTTGATCACATATTTCTTAACTTGTACTGTTAGTTTTGCTTCTATTTGTGGTCTTGATGCATTTTGCTGCTTTTGCTTTAGTCCAGTACACACCTTCATAATTCATTTCAGTTAACTTTCATAAACTACTCAGGATTCATGTGACCCCGGGAATTACTCGGACGTGACTGAAGAAAGAGATGACATGAAGGCATTTGAGCAACCATATTCTGCTGAAATGATTAATTTGCAAAATCATGCAAACAAATTCCAGGAAGTTGATATTCCCTCCACGAATGGAGTTGCAGACAATGTTCCATCCACTCTGCATACCAGTACAAGCTGCAGGAAGGATCAGAACTGCAGCAGAATTATTAATTCCGAGTCCCCAGCTTCAGAATTTGCACTTTCAAAGTCTAATGGGAGTTGTCCAGAAAATGATGGCCCAACACCTGCTTATAGTCACCATCAGTTACCGTCTGCTAATGGTTCCCCTATACACCCCTTGGAGAATAGTATCTCGTTTTCTGGAGGTAGCAGTTTGCAAGTAGGACAAGCCTTGGTTTCTGGGAATGCTTCAGATAACATAGGTTCTATCCTGGGAGCACTTGAACAAGCTAAATTTTCTATTAGCCAACAGATCAACGTCTCGCCAATAGCAGAATGCCAATCGTCCATAGAACATTCTATTCCTACTGCTAAAATTGAGGACAAATTAGACATTCCTCCTGGATTCCCTGGCCTTTTTAGACTACCAACAGATTTTCAGCTTGAAGCAACTACAGCAGCCAGCTACCAAGGTTTTCCGTCAAGGTTCAGTTCAGCGAATCATTTTCATGAACCTGGCTATGATCAATTCTCAACTACCCCTTACATGGAGTCTCCATCAAATACTATTACAGGTCTACCATATACCACTGGATTCGACTACCTTAATCCTCCCTCGAGTTTTGGTCATCCATTTTCTAGTAAATCAACCTATCCCACATATCCTTTTCGTCCCGATACAACAACTACTGTGTCTCAATCCCAAGCAAGTTGGAGTCCGCTATATGAATCTTCACTAACCACATTAAGCCCTGTTGTAGTGCCAAACTTGTCCTCAGGCGAAGAAGTATTCTTAAGATCCCTTCCGAGGAATGAGACAGGTAAACCCCCATCATTTTCTGTCTCACATTATGATGCTCATCTGAGACCAAACATGTATAGATAGCTGGTATTTCTCAAAGCACTACATTTCATTAAGAGATAGGCTCTAGTTTCTTCATCCAATATGGTTTCTTGGACCAGTGTGAGTGGTGTAGCTATGTATCTAAGATATTTGAGTCTCTTGTTGTATGAGATGTGTATTTTGTAAAGTCTTCTGGAATCAATAAACTTTGTTAGCAAATTACCTTTAAATTGAACTCATTGGATTTCAAGCTACTATTTGTTGCAATTTTAGTGATTTTTTACACATAAATATCTTTAGCGTCGAAAGTATTGAGTTCAGATGAATCTGAAACGAAGAGGGTTCTTTTCATTAAATTGGTGCATATGCTGAACAATCCCCTTCAAGGAGATGAAATACAAAGAATGTTACATCCTAAAACACCATGTATAGAATAAATGTTTTTTTTTCTCCAAAAAGATAAAAACTTAAACACCTCCAAGAATGAGATGTTTATCGCCATATCATTGCATGTTTAATTCGTAAATTCTCCCTTACTCCTTAGCATGAACTTTCCATGTTGGTCACTACTACTCGAGATCAAGGACGAGGTTGGATCGTCATTTTAGAATTTGCAGTCAGATACATTTCCATTACGTTACCTAACTAAATACATCACCTCATATATACCAGCCATCATGAGCTTGCTTCATGAAATGACCAGTCAAAATGTCAAAGTAAGTGTCTTTGATAAGACTAGCTTAATATATAGTATATAATATCCCTGCAAAGCCTGTTTACTCTTGACCAAGAAAACTAAACCACTATATAATTGTCATATGAAACATCCCAATTGAATTCCTAAAAATCCTAACTTCTCAAAACTTTTACTAGTCTTTAATCTAAAGTTCCCTTTTCCCTTCATTTTCGTCACGAAAACATAGCCGACATTATAAGAACCAAGAAAAGTAGCTAAAAGTACTCACTTCACGCCCTTGAATTGGGAAATCTAACAGAAAGATTCGATTCTGACTTCATAGAGCCAGTGTTGTTGTTGCCTGCGTGTAGGGGCGGATCTTAGATTGAATATGGTTCTAGAGTTCTTCAAAGACCTTCACTTGAGAATTGGGGACTTATTCAAGAACATTTTTTATCATAACAAAGATCAAGAAGATGAAACTCATCAAATTATTGGTTTTGAAAAGAGTTCTAGTGATGAATCATTGAAATACAAGAATAGAGGAGTTGATGAATCTCAATTAAAGCTTGAGAGGTTTAAGGTGAAAACTCCACAGGTTCAACCAACAGGAGTTGGTGCAAAGACTTCCACTTCCAAATAGATATTTGAACAAGAAGGATCATTTCATTATTTTATTTTTTTTGCTTTCGACTTTATGTAGAAGAAAAAGTTCAAAAATTATTTATTTGTTCTTTTTTGGTGTATGTATCATGTTATTTAAATAAATATATGCTTCTTGTGTAAAAAAAAATGCATCTTCCTTTTTTGACAACTCCTTAATTCTAACTTGTCACCTGACATGCTTAAGACCACAAGATTAAAAGGTAATTTGATACGTTCTACATATCAAGACCACAAGATTCAAAAATCCTTGTTACTTTCCTAAACTCCATATCAAATCAAAATCAGACAAACAAATTGAAAGAGAGAGTGCTAATTACATACATGTGATTACAAAATCCAGCTTTCAAAACATTTGATGCATAAATGTCTAATGAGTTATCGCACCCGAGGGTGCGGCCAAGTAATCAAGGAAGTGAGTTGAGAATTATAAAGTCTCTCGTCCAAATCTCAACGGAGACAAAACTAGTAGGTGATTTCTTCTCATATGTTCAATCGTTTAGACGATATGTGAAACACATATGTATAGCTCAATATCAAAACACTACCATTGTATGGATGATATTGGGAGAACACTCACCACATTCTAACATTATGCATTAGTTGCCAAAATCAACTATAATTAGATGGAAAAAAAGAAGAAGAAGAATACAGTAAACATAGGATTCTGCTATGCTATATTCAGCAAACATTTTTTTCTTACTGCAACTACAAGTATGCTATTCACTCTCTTCATCGCTATCCGCCAAGGAAACATGATTCATATTCTTTTCTAGAGGAGGAAGTCCATCGTCGGAATCATTAGAAGAATTTTCACCTTCACTATGAGATCCAGAGTCTTCTGCTTTTAGAGTTTGTGGAATAGGTGAGGTTTGTGCAGAGAGCCACTCATTCTGAGTTGAAATGATTTCAGCACTCGTTTGACATTGTGAGTATGCCTTCAGAAGTTCCTTATTGAGGGACAAGAACGCGTGACCCCATTTGAACTTGCTGAGCAATAGATTTCCAGTTTCCTCCTCACCGCATATAATTAAACCTGCTGCTAAGGCCTCAACACAAGATAGCTGACACGGACGACCATAGTTTACTGGATTCGCTGCTACTAACCATGGTAAAAGACGAGGTGCAGGACAGCGCAGTTTGGTGAAAGGTACATCATCTAAACGTGCCCATGAACAATCGACTACAGACATTCCCTTTCGATCAATTAAACTACTATCTTCTCTTGAGATACACTGTGTTCCAGTAGGACTTAAACAAATGCCACCGAATCCACTACCAACACGCAGCTCTCTCAACAAACCAAATCTTGCAAGCTTCCGTCCAGTGCACTTTTTAGCATCGCACTGACCAAAATCCCACATAGCCAACTGAATTTTTGGACCGGTTGGTTCCTCTTCTTCTACAAATTCCCCTGGTAAAGACTCTTCAACCTTGAAAGAGTCATCAGGTTGACGGGTGCGGCTGGATTGTCCTCGATGAGAGTGGTGATAGGTTTTAGATCGCCTTTGTTTGTTACCACCCATTTATAAGAACTGGAGAACAATTTGATCGTACTTCTTGAACTACTACTAAGATGGTGTTCGTCACTCAAACTTCAAAAAACTGATCATCTGCATATGTTGTCAATGGTTCACTGAGGTCAATAGCTTATAGAATAAAAGGCTCATCTATCAAAGTAATGCAAGAAAAATGAACTACAAGTTGCAACAATAACGATACAGCAACAAGTCGATATGCCTTAGTTTCAGACATCAGCCAAAGAAGTGAAGTTTTCTTTGAGAAAAAAAATAACTTTTAAGAACCAATCACCAAGTGACATAAAAAGAAGATGGAACAAGATTGGTGATTGATAGAAAAAATGCAACATAAACAAAAGTACAGGTACAACAACCCACAAATTTGCATTTACATGTTGAAAGCAGCCTACTAAAGATCAGTTATAGTAGATAGCATTCAAAAAATTCTATAAAAAAGAGGGAACGACAAGTTTTTTTTTCTTTACACCAAAAAACACATTTGAAAATTTAGTTTTCTCATTCGAAATACTCATAAGGTAGTACTTCAATAACAGTTCTAAGTCCTACGCCACACTCATGCTCTTCCTGTTCATATTCACAATATTAAAAGAAAAATGGAAAAAGATGTCATCCCATCAAGTGTTAGACAGGTAGAACAAAATTTCATAGCTGCAAACTTCAAAAATGATATTATCTCACTTGAGAATACTGTATGTCTGTCTGTTAGTGTAAAAGAATACTGTCTGTCTGTAGACAAACTGAATTTGAACCTCACACTAGCCGATATGAACACAGAGACCACCATTGAGTCGGACAAACTTGCTTTAGTTCCACGAGATTTCAAAATGGTGGTTAAGACATTGATAAAAGTTTGTTACCATAGTCCATAATGTTGTCATTTTTAGGGTGTTATGCCTAACTTCCCAACCAATAGGTTGGAAAAACACTCAAAATGGAAATTTAGCATCGAAAACCAATTGGAACATGACTCAACCTTAGGTAATAACTCCTAGATAATTGACTTCAATAAACTCTAACTAACGAATCACTAATCCATAACCCCAAGACCTAATCAGGAATATATATGTTTAGCTAATATAAGATAAAGCTCAAATAAACCACAAGTAAAGATTTGTAATCTAGTATTCCTGTAGTTCGATTAGTAAAACATGTTTGGATTCTGACATTATTCGATTATAAAGTTAATTTCACTCCTCTTTTCAACTGTAAGAAGTAATACTATAAACAACATCTTCTGAACATGTCAAAATCTGGTTTTTGAACTTGTAATACATTTTTTCAAAAACTATCATTGTTATCCAAGATTCAGGGCCAAGGTGGAAGTGGCCTCCGTGGCGGACAACTAGGCTGAGATGGTTCAGGCATGTCAAGAGGAGATGGTCGGACACATTAGATTGTTTGAGATAGTAAGACGCATTAAAAGGAGCCAGGAACTATACAGATCATAAATTAGATTGTTTGAAATTTTACATGAGAAGCATTATCAGGTCGATCTAAAGAGTTTTCTGACTTCTCTTTGACTTTACCTTACTCTAAACTATTGCAAAATTAGAACTTGGAGCAAAATTGAGCCAAACTAAAGTTCCAGCAAGAACAAATCTGTTTTACTGCAGACCCATGGGCGAAGCCGAGGTAGTTTCGAATTACATTGTATATATAAGGTTAAAAATACTTTCTTTTTTATGTATAGAGAATGTATCCCTTTGTATTCTTCGTGAGTTTAGAAATCCTAACTCTGACAAGAGCAGATAAAGAGTATGAATAATGGGTCGACACAGAGCACCTATGTTGCTCATACTCTTCAAAAATGTCAACAGGTGTGTGTCGCACCCTTCAAAAATAGTGCATTTTTGAAGGATTCGACACGGGTGCCGCAATATTTTTGGAGAGTCCGAGCAACTTACCAGAGCACAAATATATGTGATTGAAATTTTTAAAAAAAAAAACAAATTTGAAACCATAATTTTAATTTTTTTTATTACTGTGGTGTCCATACACCTAGACCAATTCCACGGGATACCTAACACTTGACACCTACCCCTCCCACCGGCTAAGGAGTATAAAGTATATGCATACCTTACCTCTATCTCAAAAGTCGAGAAGATGTAACCCTCGACTCAATTAACAAAAAAGTACCTCAAAATTTGATTTGAACATACAATAAGAACACAAGCAATCCAAAAAAGGAAGCAAAAAATAGATTTAAAAAAAAAAAACACAAACACATAACAACATACATGAATCAAATCAAGAACATAACAGCAATAATCAAGAAAAATTGAAAAATCTCAGAAGAACTTACAAGGACGAAAAGCACAGCTGATGAAGAACAAATGTTTTTTTTTTTGGTTCTTCAGCGACCCAACAAGGGTTTTAGAAGGGGCTAAAGTGCACGTAATAGCCTATTTAGGACCATCATTTAACTTATAGCCATATTATATAAAACTTTATTAAGTTTAACCGTTTCATAATCAACTTTTTTAATTATGGGATCGAAGTTATTAAAATGTAACATATTTAATAAGTTCTAAATTCTATATTTAATCTTTTTTTTATTGCATAAATATAAGTTATCAATCATATTACACCAAAATCAAATGTCAAATCACCAAATTGAAATAATTTTTTTCTTAAATTGTTAATCATTATCATAATATTGTAGCATATATTGATAATTCTTCTCCATTCTTCTTTTACTCCAACTTATAATTAACCTTTTACCTGTCCTTTTGATATACTAATATCTTAATAATTAACACCAATTACATCAAAAGATTTTGCTCTTTTTGAATATATCAAATTTGGATAGTATGATTTGTTGTATTGTAATAAATTATACCCTTTTATTATAGTTAAGTGAGAAAAATTTATTTGAAAACACATATGCATCTATTAATTTAATATAAATATCAAGTTCAGATAAATTTTTACAAATGGTACTTGATGTTTTTTATACTTTGCCCATTAGACTTTTATTTATCAAATATATATATATATGGTGATTATGTGAGCAACTTTGATCATTTCCTACTCTAATTGTGTTCCTTTCTTGTTTCCTTATCAAATATTTTATGATGGTGAGGTATGTGATGATGAATAGTGAAGTAAGAAAACTTGTTCACTTTCTTAAAACCGATAGAGATAGGCTTTTTGGCAAAGTCAAGTCAATTTTGGGTTATCAAACTCTGCGATCACTGATTCCATAATATATTTTCTTATTAATAAAAGAAAATCTTAGATTTATTATCTTCTTTTTTTTTACAATAATGATCGTTCACCTAATCTTGTTGACATTTTGACAATGGAAAGTTTAATTCTTTTATAGATTCTCTAATTTTATACATTAGATTTAATGTAATATAATAAGAGACTCACTTAGATGTGACTTTAATGTCTTAAACAGAAACTTAATTAATTGATAATTTATGAAAAAGACAAGTATGTATGCACGAAATAGAATCTTTAAAATAAAATTAGGTGGATGATTAGGCAATATAAATAATTAATTTAATTATTTCATATAAACATCGAATGTGAATAAATAATTGGTGGAAAAGACAAGTCTATAATTGGAATAAAACAACAATAAGTTGCTAAAATTGTGGTTTTAGGCTCAATGAAGATACAATTGGCACTATTTCAACCAAACATATCATAGTGGAATACTTTCAATCATGAAGATACATTCTATAATATAATGTAATATATTGCTAAGTAACTTTTATAGCAATTATTTGATTAGTACTCCCTCCGTCTCATTTTATGTGGCACTTTTCAGATTTTAAGATTCAAACAAATCTATTTTTTATCGTAAATTTTTCATAGATCTTTTAAACATTTTGAATTATCAATTATTATGACTTATAGTACTTTTTACGTAGTTTACAAATATATAAATTTCATTTCAAAAAAATTGAAGATTCAATGCGCAAATTTTCGGTCAAACTTAAATTATTTGACTCTCAAAAAACAAAAAATGCCACATAAATTGGAACATAGGGAGTATATAACATGAAAAACATGAATGTGGAATTTCATTATTATCATCAATGTATGTAAATTAAACTTTTAGTTAATTTGTTTGGTTCATGGGATAAAAAAATTACAATTTTGAAATAAATTGTGTCTTGTTATTATTATTTTATTTCAGAATTAGCATTTTTGAGATTATTCATATAATAATATCATAGTTATGATGTTATTTTTTCCACACTCTATATAAGGTAATAATTTCAAAGTTACTAATCTCAAAGTAGGAGTGACATTAGTGGAAGGACAAGATATGAAAAGCGGAACTAAAATCGTTTGAGCATGTAAAGAAGAAATGCACAAATGCTCCATCCGTGTGAAAGTGTGCGAGTATGATTTCAGGAGAGGTAGAGGTATGCGAAGAAGTATTGTGGAGAGGTGATTTGACAAGAGATAACACAATTTTGGCTTATTGAGAGCCTGACCTTAAATAAAAAGTTGTGGATGACATAGATTAAGGAACGAGATTAGTAAGTAGTAGAATGTAGTCTCGTTTATCATTCCATACTAGTAGTTGTAGTATTTATCTTTAGTTTCTTATATGTTGATTTCTGTTACTATCTATTGTTTCTTCTACTTCGATTATCGCACTTTCCTGAACTATCGCACTCGCCAACCATCTATGATAAACAATTACTTTAGGATAAAGATCTGCTTACACTCGATTCTCTCAATATCTCATTTATGTTATGTTTATTGATCTAAAGATAAAATAACAAAATGATACATTTGCTGATTTGCACTTCTCCAAATTGTCTTCTAAAGTAGTAAGTGTCAACTTCCTTCACATTAGACATATTCATGCAGGCACATAAGGAGAGAGAGACATGGAGACAGAGTCAATATCTGATAAAGATGGTACCTTTGACAAGAAAATTTGCATATTCTGTAGAATAAACAATTTGGGTGCCTTTTAAAGTAAGTGGGGAAGGTCAATTTTTTAGAAAATTGAAAAATTATTACAAAGGGTATTTTTTTTTCTTCCAAGTGACAAAAGGGGGTGTGGGGATTTTGATTTTTCTTGTGATTTTACAAGTTGGGTATTGTAAAATCTGTTTGAATGGTAGTAACAGTACAATATTTGGAATTTTCTTGGAAATTTGATTATTGGGTTGTTGATTGGAAGGTAAAGTTGCAATCTTGGAAAAAAATTGGGAAAAAAAGATGACATCTTCAGCTGTAAATTTGGTGATGACAGTGATTGGGTTTACAGTGAGCATTATATTCATAGTATTTGTGTGTACAAGGTTAATTTGTGCAAGAATTCAGTACTTAACAAGGAGGAGGTCTTCTGCATATACTTCTAGATCTGATCTTAGCATTGTAAGTTCTTGAATTCAATATTCTTGAAATTTTAGTGATTTGTCAGATATGTATATGTTTCGTGTTGAAAATACTGGTTTAGTTGAGCCTATATTGCATAGGGTTGGAGCAGCAAGGTTCAAAAAGGAAAAAAATTTGACCTTGTATATGTAAGATAATTTTCCTGTGAAGAGAGTTAGGATGAACCCCTTACCGCCCTCTAGCTCCGCCCCTAGGCTCACACCGAGTTTTGTAGCTACGAGAAGTTCTTTCCTTAGTTTTCCATGTTGCTCTATGTTTGCTACTTTTATGTTGGGACAAACTAAAATTTGACCTGGGGTAGCTACTATCTAATCATTATTATAGTTTTGTTTGGTACAGTAGTCTAGCTGGTACATAATCTTGTAGGTCTGTGATGCTTAGTTTGTTAGGTTTGTGGACTTTTAGGATGCTTTTTATGGCTTGTCATATTCTTTGATTTGAAATCTTTCAAACTTCAAGTTGTGCTTATAGGTCCTATTCCCCTCACTTCATATCATTTACCCCACTTGTACTAGTTTAATTGCTTACTATATAGTCTATACACCCAAGGTTGTGGCATAGTGGTCGATGAAGTGAGTTGAGTACCATGAGGTCTCAGGTTCAAATTCTTGCAGAGACAAAAAACACTAGGTTATTTCTTTCAATCTGTCCTAGTCTTGGTGGACAGAGTTACTTGGTACCTGTTTTTGATGGAAGGTGATAGGTATCCCATGGAATTAGTCGAGGTGTGCAAAAGCTGGCTCGGACACCGTGGTTATCAAAAAAACAATTGAGTTCCCTTCCTGTTTGTGTTCTGCTTTAGTAGTAGGTCTCTGTCTTTATATTGGTGGTTGGTCTGTGTAGCCGATAACTCAAGAATATTGTTTTTCAACTCTGGAGCAGAATGCTTTTTTTTTTCTTGTGAATCACTTGTCCCGCTTCCCTTAAAACAATAGTTCTTGTTTACCTCGTACAGTTGGAACGTGGTTTACATGGTATGGAGCCTCTTGCTATTGCCAACTTCCCTACGAAGAAGTACAGTGATGCATTTTTTTCATTTGCAGAAGATACTCAGTGAGTTGAATCTTTTCTCCCAACTCATATATTGAACTATCTTACATAAGCGGTACTTGTTTCTAGTTGGTTGTTTTTGACTTCTTCATGAAATGTACTAATTGCGGAAAGCAAATTTATTTTCGATGAAAAAGGATAAAAAAAATTGATCCTTATAGTCCATGCGAGTCAAATCTTAATATGACGGTTAGAAAATATTGGAAATTTTAATTCAATAACATTGCAGAGGACTGATGAGTGGATCAGGAACATAGTGAACATCTGCTACCTGTCTTTATTACGTGATAATCGTCTTTGATTGAGATCTTGAAAATTCTTTTTCTTCTTTTTGCATCTGAATGATGGTATAAATTGAATGAACATTAGAAAATGAAGAAAGAACTGTCTGCTCAGTGCAACATGGTTTTGTGTGTTTAGACGAGACTGTTGACATCCATGTGTAGATTGTCTTAGTTTAGTGTATGGTGTGAACAGATAGTTACAAGTAAGCAGATTTAACTAAAAAATAGTTACAAGTAAGCTTAAAGCGTCTCAATAAGTTTTCTCGGATAGGCCACCAAACTGCGCCGACTCTTTATTACAGTGTTGTTGGCTGAGATGATTCCAACATCTTTTCCAATATGGCAAGTGATGATAGTTGTAGTTTTGCCCCTAATTTTAAATTCTCATCTGTTGTTTTTGCAAGTTCATTGTTTGTTGAACCACCAGGAGTAGTGGCCGTGGAATTGGGGTACTTCCACGGGATCTTAAGTTTTCACAGTGATTGAAGGATCGATGAGAATCACAGTAATGAGTTTCAGTTATTCAATGAAACTTGAAAAGGATGAAATAATTGACTATTTACAAATTGGGAAAGACGTGGGAATGAGCTGACTTTTGCAGGTCATATGTGTTCACTAGTACATACAAACTGTAAAGCAAAAGAAATTTGATGTCAAATCTGAATGAGTGAAGTATTTACATCATAATAGTAGTTACAAATTGGAGTTTCTTCAGACAAGTCAAAGAAGAATCAATTTTGGTAGAAAATAATGTTGGACTAAAAAAATCTTGTATTAGATAGTAAGTGTGAGATTGAGGCTATTATATAGCATCGATCCACCAATGTCCTATCTATGAAAACTACTATTGGTTGCATACTGCACTTTATACTGTAAACCTCATAACGGTAGGAAAACATCAACTTGTGACTTTCCGACTAGTATGCACTAAGCATGTTCTTGTGTTTTCAATGATATGTCAAAGAAAGGGACTGGAGATTACTAGAGGCAGTATGTGTTACTTTCTAGTTTATTTTGGCCATAGAATTCTCTAATTGAGGTCATGCAAGTATGTTCTAGTGGACTTTGGCCATCATCCATATCGTTAGAGGATGCTGAAAGTTTTTGTGCTCACTCAAAGATTTGGTGTTGTATAGGTCAATTCGGAATCTGTAGTGAGCCAGACGAGGAGATCAGTAGTTTGATGGAGATTAGGTACTGCTACTGGTGTACATAAAACTTGAAATGTTGTTCCTTGAGGTGTAAATCATCATAAAACCTTTGTAGCATCTTTAGTTACCCTTTTGGTCTCTTTATGAGAGAAAATTACTATATACTAAGTAAAAGAATCTCTTTAAAACTCGAGCCATGGAAAACGTAATCTCTTTGTAGCATCTTTGGTTACTCATTCGAAATTGAAGTGTAGTTAATTACTAATTGATATTACATTATTCAACAGTTGAATAGATGTGGAAGTAACATGTATTTTCTTGATCCAACTGTATGATAGGATTCAAACGGATACCGTGAATGAGTTTGTTTTGAAATGGACATATGTTGCTTATATTGTTTTGTTCGTCTTGTTTTAAGTGTCTCCTCTAGTGTACTTTTGGATTTTTTCAAGCAATCACCTTCTGACTTCCTTGTGTACTTCATTGACATAGATGCACGATTTGCCTTGCTGAGTATCGGGAGGAAGATACATTACGTATTTTGCCATTATGTGGACATTACTTCCATGCCACATGTATCGACATATGGTTTCAGCAGCACTCTACATGCCCTGTTTGTCGGATTTCCTTACGCGAGACTGCTGACAAAAAGTGCTTCTTGCAGCCCTTGTTTAGTTCAGCTGTCCGATCTCAATACACGATGGACACCCTGAATGTTAATTCGAACCAATGCTCGTCATCTGGGCAGAGGCTTTCTTCAAGATCACATGACAACCAGAGAACGAACCCCACTACAGCAAGTGCATCAAATGCATAAGCGTTTAGGCCACAAGAGTATGAATGGCGAAATTGACAGACGAAAGGTATTTACAATGTTGTGTTAACATTCATCTTAGTATCCAGATTTTGCAAGGTGATATCTATGTGCAATAGACTCAATACGGTCCGGTACTTCTCCAAACCCTGCAAATAGCGGGAGCTTAGTGCACTAGACAACCTAGACGGACTTTTTCCCATTCAAGGCAAACATTTTTTTTTCTCTTTTTGTAAATATATAACTTCAGTTTAGGTGGTAGGAGTCTTGTATATAGGGGCGGAGCTAGAGGGACGAAAGTTCTGAACCCCCTCCGTTGGATAATCACACTGTATATGTAAGGTCAAAATCTTTGTTTGTGTTTATATAGTAGATAGATGATAAACTTTCTTGGTGAAAATCCTGTCTCCGTCATTTCGTGTATAACAACCATTATTTCACTTGATATTGATATGTATATGCCTTGCCTTTTATTCATATTGATGTGTTTGCTTGGATGAAGACTAGACATTGCAGTAAATAGCCACAAAAATTGATAGTACTTAATTTATGGCAACAATAATAGCATATGATTATTCCCATTTATGACCGACGATCGCTTGCAAGAGGAAAGTGAAAACACTTTTTTCGGCTAGTTTTTAAATTTTGTCCTTTAATATATTAATTTATATTTTCATATCATAATATTTCATCAATTATGTCTCACGCCTTTGAAAAAATTGTGTCCTACTAAGTACAAATTCAATTACTAACAATAAAAATTAAAAACTAGATCATTTAAAGGATAAACCGCACAATTAATAGTATTTTTTTTCTCTTTTGTTAGATGGTCCCTCTTGCATTTAACTTTTTGGGCAGGGCATTATGAAACTTTATTGGTGTCTTAATTAATACTAACAACTAACAACTAACCAAATAGAGGGAAAAAAGGAATTAAAAAAAAAGACTTTTTGCCTTAATTTAATGCCTCTCAATTAATAATAATATTCATAAAATTAGACAACAATAAGATCTAAAAAGGTCATAAATAAAATACAGAATTCAAACCCCACCACCCTATTACCCCCCCCCCCCACAAACAAAAAAATTCAACAAAAATAAATAACTAAATATATTAAATTAATTATTACATTCTTGGTTTAATTTTAGCTCTTAGAGTATTTTTCATCACCACAGTAAATTCCAATTTTTCAGTAAAATCCACTCGGGTATTTTCCGGGTCGGACCATTCGAATTCTTGAATTAATCGGGCCAACATTAAACTCACATGGACCGTTGCCATATTCAAACCGGGGCAAATCCTCCGACCCATACCAAATGGTATCATTTTCACACCCGATATACCTGTCATATCCGCGTCCTCCTTACCCAAAAAAAACCTATCCGGGTCAAACTTCTCGGGTTCGGACCATAAATTCGGGTCATCCGAAATCCCGGGTAAGAAAATTTCCACATTCACATCCGTGGGTATATCATACCCGCCCAATTTAGCTGGCTCCGTTACTGCATGGGTCAACGACATGTACGTAGGTGGATGCTTACGTAACAATTCTTTTATTACCGCGTTTAAATATGGCATTTTTTCTATGTCTTTTTCATCGACTTTATTTTCTCCAACCGTATTTTTTATTTCTTCGTATAATCGCGATTGTATACTTGGATTTTCAATAATTCTCCCTATGGCCCACTCTATTGCTGTTGCCGTTGTGTCTGTCCCTCCGTTAAGAAACTCTGAACATAATGTGACTAGTTCTGGCTTCGTCGGCGCTGAATTTCTACCTGTTTTAAATTTTTAAAAATAGAATAACAAAATTAAAGATAATTAGAACACAAATGTTGAAGCGTGAAAATGATTTTTTTCTTAAAAATATAAGTGCCTTCAAAATTCTAGATTTTTAATTCTAGCCATTATGAATTACTGAATTCTAAATTTATAATTTAAATTAGTTCAAAGCCAAATAGCCAATGTTACTGAATTTTATAGAACACATACCTAACACCTTATCACTTCTCATGAGAAGGCTTGAATTTATAGTTGAAAGAAAGTTATTCTAAATAAACAAAACTATATATAGTACAATCTCAACTCATTTTTATAATACTTATGATCCTATCACATTTTTACAACTATAAAAATAAGAAATTTAAATAAGTAATATTTTAAGACAAACTAATTAAAAAGAAAAGGAAAAACTATAATAACAATAGCATAATCAATTTAATCACATAACTTTGGGATCCTAGAAAGATGATATGTAGGCAGTTATTCCTGCCTTGTGAAGATAATGAGACTAGTTGAATTCGAGAAATACTCGATTCATATAAAGCGTAACAGAAATCAAGCATGCCAAAACGAATACGATAAGTAGCATTAACAAATAATACGATAACTGAAACGATAACGCACCTTCAATTTTGAGATCAAAAAGTGTGTCAAGGTATGAAAATGAAGCTGCAGTTTCATCAATTTCTGGACTTTCTAGAATCTTCTTACGTTTTTCAATAAATGGCACAATTGTTTCAATTTGTTGTTTTCTAACATCCATTGCCCGTTTTCTTTGTTTAGAGAAAAACGGGCTTAAAATTGGTAAATAATCATCTAGTCTTGGATCAAGCGCAATCAAAACACTTTTCATCATTTGATCGATCGTTTCAATCGTTTTTTCATCCATCTCGACCCCAAAACACATCGCGAGTAGGATGCAAAAGACGGCAAATCGGGCGTTTTTCAACACCCACACTACGCCGTCATTTGCATCCGCCTCGGCCCGAATTTTCTCTATCATCTTATCCATAGCGCTGTTCCGTAGGGCCCGAAATTCCTTTAACTTTATTGAGCTAAGCCCGTTTTGTACCATATTTTTTCGTAGTGACCTCCAAACCGGCCCGTATACGGCCGCATTGACCGTAAACTTGTCACAACTAAACACGGTCCTGGTCGGGTTTTCGCGAGGTCTACTCGCGAAAACCTGACCTTTTTGGACCAATGCTTCGTGAACTAAGTCCGCGTTGCTTATAATGATCATGGTCCTAGTACCCATTCTTAGGGTAAAAATAGGACCGTACTTCTGACGAAGTTCTCGCATGATCTGGAAAAACGGTTTTCCAGATCGTGCAACTTGTAAAAGGTTACCGACTACCGGCCATCCCGGTGGACCGGGAGGTAACCTTAGTTTTTTTGATTTGTTTTTTTTGGTTAACAAGTAAATTAAGCTAGAAATAACAAATGCTAAAATAGTGAAAATGAGATGATAATAAGGGGAAAGTGAAGAAGTTGATAAAAAATCCATCTGAAAAATATAGTGCTATTTTTTCTCAATATTCTTTAGTGTGTGTTTGACATAAAAATGAGAAAATTTTGAGTATAAAAAGAGGTAGATAGCTTGAAATTATAGGTGGGGAAATGGGGAAATAATTAATAAGGAACTTTTTCAAAAAGAAGAGAAAACTGTGGGTGTTAATTAATGCAAGTCAAGATTATTACATAATCATTAATGATCGTGTAAGATAAATTTGATCCCTCCATTTTTACTTAGAAGTATCGAATTTAAGTTGTGAAAATAAAAAAAGAAAACTTTAACAGATCGATAGGACATTCATGGGAAATCGAAAATAGAAAAGGATACATATTTTTTTAATGATAATATACATTAATAATATTTAAAAAATTATTATATATACGACTTATTTCAATGTATGTTACAAATGGATGAAAAAGATGGGATGGAAAAAACGGTGGAGTTGGGAGTTAAGTTATATCTTTACAACTACCTCCTAATACTCACTAAATTTGGACAGAAAATATTAATTAAGACATGACAAAACAATGTAAAAAGTATGAAGTGTTGACTTTAATAAACATTTATGTTACATGCTTGGCTTTTTGTGCACAAAATTTTAATTTTCTATTAGCTTTATCGGTTCATATTTGACTTAACATATCTGATATATTGATTTTATTTTATTTTATTTATCATAATTTTTCTTTGATAGTCAAACGATATGAGCTTTGATTAATATGTTAAAATTAAAAAAGTAACAAGTAAAATGATACGGAGGAGTAACTTTTTATCATAAATAGGAAGGTGAAAGTTACCACATTAAAATTGTGGCCGGATGAATATAATTTTCTAATCTTTAACTAAAAAGGGGATATTTGAGATCGATTTTCACAAGTTAAAAATATTTCTGACTCTTTTTAATTACAAAATTAAATTTAAAATGATATGTTTTTACATGAGTAACTCATTTTGTTGCTGTCATATTTGTCTGTCCTTTGCCTAACAAAAGTCCAAATCATGATTTTTTTCATTTAATAATAACCAATTTTATTGTTGTAACTTGTAAATTGCAACTCAGCCTATATCTTGCTATTTTTATTGGGGAAACTATCATTAAAACCCAAATTAACTTTTAGTAGACTATTAATTGGTGTTCACTCTATTACTCGATTATTTTCATTATTGAACATAAATTAATAATACAATTATTTGTTGTACTTTTTTCATTTATCAATAGTTAATAAGTAGGTAGGACTATAATAGTGACAGAGTCAGAATTTTTTATGTTTTGAGTATATCCAAGAAAAAGAGATTTCATTCCTAGCTAAAACTTCAAGTCGATTTGAAAAATTGAGAAAAATAACTTGATCTTACATATAATATAATTTTCGATTAAAGAAATTCGAATGAATCCTTCACAACTTATGCCTCTAACTTTTCCCCTACAATCGAGATACTATCTTACAACACATGAGCAAGATCCATCGACGAGTAGTCAAACAATCTTCTTAAAGACTTAGAGATCTCAACCGAAAATTTCGAAAGTTATTTAAAGTTATTTGTTTTAGAGTAAAATTAAATCTAAATACGATTGCTTTACTTAGTTTAAGTATTTTGATGAGGAAATATATATTTATTAGAGTAATGAATAAAGAAAAAAAAGAAATCTATACTATATAATTAAAACAAGAAATGGGAGTTTGAGAGCAATAAATATAAGGAGGTCACAATTGTTGACTGTTAAACAAAAAAAAATACATAAAAGGTGGGGGTGGGGTGGTGGGGTGGGGAAAAATTAATGAAGCATGTGAAGTTAGTTGCATCTTCAAACTCCAGAAAGGCACAACTCTACTCACATCACATGTGGTGGACTGTCTGAAATCGAATATTTATTCGTATCGAGTGTTTAGATATGATTGTATAGGTACTTTTTACCTTACGTAATATGTGAAGATAGTTTCATTGAATGCGTACGATGTAGACTAGAGATGAATAAGATTTTTTTATTTTTTATAATTAGAGATTTTAAATTTAAAATATGAGAATAGAGATATGTAAGGTAGGCTCAAATTATTCTAAAACGGTTATGAGGAACTAAAATTTCCATTTTAGTAAATCCTTTTATATAGTCAAGTGAACTTTTATACATATCTTCAAATTTTTTTGAGGGAATTTCAACTAGTACTATGTTACATAATTGACAAAAACAATTATTTTGGTTTATTCCATTGTAGAAATCTCAAAAGTTTGAAACTATTGAAAAAGTCAGCTTTACCAGAACTATCATTCAAATTAATACTACTCCAACAATAATAATAAATAGAGTATAATTTTATAAATAAGTTATAGAGATCAGTAAGATGTTTACAGTCTTATTTCTATATTTACAGGATAGATTTTTTTTCTTCTGACGAACTCTTGACAATCCTCTTTTTTTTTATCTGAGTTTAGAATCAATATTGTAAACGAGCTCTTACGGACGTAGTTAAATAATAATATACTAGTCCAACAACAACAACAAATATAGTATAAAGATTAGTAAATATTCAGTCTTATTCCTATTTTTACAAGATAGAAATTATTTTTAATTAGCCTCCAACAATTCTCTTTTTTTATTAAATTTGAGATCGATAATATAAACGAATTTTCACGTTAAATGATAATGTATACGATAAGTAAAAAACAAAAAGAAGGATAAAATGTGTGTCATAATTTTGTGTCAGCATCTTCAAGTTCAGTGAACATAAGAAGGCAAAGTGGTGGATTTAATATGGCTCACATACCAAAAATAAAAACAAAATTCAACTCTATCCATTTTGTCCCTACCTTTAATTAAATATTATTTTTCCCAATTTTGGAATATGGCTATTTTTTTTTTTTAATTATATAGATGGATGGTTGGGACAATATGTTAACAAAAAACTAA
The DNA here is from genome assembly GCA_029582725.1 of Solanum chiquidenum. Lineage (NCBI taxonomy): Eukaryota > Viridiplantae > Streptophyta > Magnoliopsida > Solanales > Solanaceae > Solanum > Solanum chiquidenum. The sequence continues at coordinate 46,405 of JAJOOS010013717.1, forward strand.
CTTAATTGTCTAGATGGTTTGGATGTTCTTGTGATGGTAGTTAAAAGCACAATAAATTATCCTTGAAACATGGCTATAGTCAAATCTTTGTATGATAAAATCATTTGTCTGGATATTTTTGACTGTTATAACAAAATATTCATATAAAAAATATGTATAATATAAAACAATATGAGAAAATAATTGAAAAATAGGGTATTATAATCATAAAAGTTTATATTATAGAAAGGTTAACTGTATTTGATTAAACATGTTATTTCTATTTTTTTTCCCGACATGCACATACATTACACGTATATATTGAGTTATGTATTTCATGATTTTGTAAAGTGATATTAATATTACTAAAACAAAATTTTGAATGAATAATCATATATACATGATGTAATAAAGTATAAGTTTTTGTGAATGATTAGTATCGTATAGTAAATTGCCCGTCGAGGTCAAAATGATTAAATATTGTCTGATCCTATAAAAAGAAACTCTCAGAGTTAATTAAATACATATAATTTATTTTTACTTATTTTTAAATTTTGTTGTACTTGAGGTCATTTTAATAATCTGATTTTAATTTGCAAAACTTTGTATCAACAAGACCGCATAGCGCAGTGGATTAGCGCGTTTGACTTCGGATCAAAAGGTCGTGGGTTCGACTCCCACTGTGGTCGCTTCTTTTTTCCGGATTCAACCGAACTCAATACTAAAGTCAACTTGATGCCTTTTTTTATATTTGGCGGATTCAACCGAACCCAATACTAAATTCAACTCGAACTATGTATACATAAGCACACATTATGATCACTCGCATTTTGAACGTGCCAACTTTAATTATTTAGCTCCTTCATTCATGTCTCTATTTCTTAATAATCATTTTAGACGGATTTTGTGAATTCAATTGAAATTACTAGTGTCAACTCGAAGCCTTGAGTTATGCGTATAAATGCATAAAAAAAAAAAACTAAAATGTGTGTGTGTATAGATATACATATCACGCTCATTCTGAACATATTGACTTTTAATCATTGAATTTACCTTCTGCTCTTACATTCACATGCTGTCCTCCCTAAATCATGTACCATTCATCGTCACGTAAAGAAAATGTTTTCTCATACTTCATTGATTCAAATTGTCGGTGCACAAAATATGAACTCTTACGATGACTTCTATAAGCCTAATTATGCCCAATAGGCCCAATAATACTCGGTGCACAAATTACCATTTCATATAGAACAACCAAAACATTTTTTCCAGTATAGTACTACAAAAATACAAATATTTTAACCATTACATTAAATAAATAACTACAATAGTGAAAGGCAACATACTTATATGTTAGCTGCTTATTCACATTATAAATATAAATGAATTTCAAATAAAGATTACTCGAAGGCTCAACTTGGTTGGAACTGAGGCGTAATTGTTATAGTATTTTCAAGAATTTGGAACAAACACTCCAATGTAGCCAAATCCAGCTACAAGAAAGGCCATGCCTTGCAAGAATAAGTATATGTAGAATCTATTCTTTCCGAACGAGTAGTCATACCATCCACAAAGCATAAGGTACAACCCTACGAAAACCTCCACGAAATGTACCTTGTTGTACCACTCTCCAATCGGAAAACGAGACTTCTTCGATGTTTTCGTGCTCCGTTTTGCCTTGATTCCATCTCCCAATTTCTCCGTCACGACCCATTCATTGACCCTCCCTACCTCAAATAGTCCGATGAACGTTGCCCTCGTTCGATGAAGGGACATTACATTCTCAAACAAGATCCAAAAAATCAATAAATAGAATGATCTACACATCAAAACAAACAAAACAAGAATCAAGAAACGAACAAAATTGGAAATTATTAAGACATCAAGCCCAAGTGACAAATTAAGTCTGTGAGGTCTATTGGACCATATAACAGACAATACGTGTCATTGGCTCGAATCACGAGACCAATTGTTTATTTTATTTACCTTGGAGTCCCTACAGCATTGAGGAGGGTAATTGTTGAAGGAATATACACAGCACCCCATATAGGAACTTGAACTTCAGGGATCAAAACAGTTGTAGGCATAATAACACAATAAAATATAAATGTAACAATATGTGCAATGATTTTTCTCACAAAGAAGAAGCTGTAGATCAAATAAAACTTCTTCCATATTGATACTTTCTGCAAATATCAAGTTGAAAAAAATATATATTATAATACTATCAGGTCACGTAAAAGATAAATAACACTACATGAAAAAAATAGTGTACACTAACAAAAATAGTTTTTAGCGCCAATAGATATACATATTAAAGAGTGCTAAAATCTTTATCGGCATTAGTTAATTTCTATTGGATCCAATGTCATTACAGGCTTTAGGGACATTTACAAAGAATGTTAATTGCCTCTAAAAATACATATTTAGTGACAATTAAACTATTGCCACTAAAAGTCATTTTTGGTCTAGTGGTAGCGCGAAAAATATAACAGGTTAATTACATGCTACAAGTAAAAATATACTAAAGCATTCCATATTTACGCATGGTCAGAAGAAGATCGCACCCCAAAAGAGTGTAATGTAGGCCGTCGACCCTGACACAGGTATAGTGAACGCCTGCGCGACCTAATAACGTCTGCACGACCTATAGGTCACCCAAACAACTTAACTTTATCGTTACTTCAAGGCTTCATTTCACTGACAATATAGTGTAGTATTTAAGTGTAAAATTATTATACTGCTAGTGTATAAATCCGTCGAAATTTTCTTTTTTTCATGTTATATTACTAAACAAGCTTATATAACTCACCTTATTTGAAGCAATTTCCCCAACCATTTTCTTGAAAAGATTAGCAGGTCCACAAGACCATCTATGTTGTTGATAACGATATGCCTTGAAAGTACTTGGCAATTCATTTTTCACCTAATTAAAAAAAAAATCAAAAAGAGAAAAAAAATGCTTAAATGGAACGATATGGATAGTGGATATTCATATAATCGACCTTTAACGTACTTAAGATTGAGACGTAGTTATTATTAAGTGAAACATAACAAACTAGCCGGTGATATATAATGTGTAATAATCTATAACGAGTTTAATATACGTATATGATTAGAAAAACTAAACGGTAACATCATATATTTTATTTTATTTTACTTAGATAATGTAAGATTATGGGACCCTTTTCATCCTATTCTTTAACTTAAATTTAACTTCCACTCATTTGTTTTTTTCAGAGTGTTTGTTGAAGTTACTTCTAAAGAAAATGATTTCCGACATGGTTCCACTGGCTATTTCTGCAAATTTTAACTTTTTTATACACATGTTTACTTCATACGCGACTCCAAAATCTAGAGTCAATATGTCTAGAAACGAATGTGATTCCACTAATTTATGATTTTTACGCACTGCTTGGACCGAGCTACACTACCTAGATGTCTCTATTCAATTAAAGACGTCCATGCCATAAAATGATACTAGGGATCCCATATTCCCCTATTTTTGCATATGTATGCATATGATTTGAGCAAAAAGCAATATGTTTAGTTGAACTTACAGAACTCGTACTGAACGTACCTTTAGGTCACCAACGTAGACAAATTTCCAGCCTTTGAGACCGGCTCGAATGGCGAGATCCATGTCTTCCACTGTTGTTCTATCTTTCCATCCTCCAGCTTCATTAAGAGCTGAAATTCTCCACACTCCAGCAGTTCCTTTCAAATTAAACGAATTTGTGATGATTTATAACATACTGAATTTTATTCACTATAACAGTAAAGTCAATAGTTAACTATTTTGACTGTCACATTAAAGTAACTGAACTTTCTTGTTGTACATAGCCTTACCATTGAAGCCAAAAAATGCATGAGTTGATGATCCAACTTCTTGTTCCACTTTGAAATGGTAATCAAGTGACATTTCTTGCATTCTTGTTAACAAGCATTCATCAGAATTCACTACAATTAATAACAATTTACAACAATTATTTTTTTGGTCAACATCTACCATAATTTTCATATGAAACTCAAGTGGTAATTACAAAATGGTCACACAATTCAACACGATCGTTAGAGTTCAAATCTCAACGTCACACACAAAAGCACGTTATGAGACAATGTGTTAAGAAAAATGTTACAACAGAGTCATCTGGAAAGGATAGAGTGTACGCAAGCCTTACCCCTACCTCAGAAGTAGAGAGGTTGTTTCTCATAGTCGTTCGGCTCAAGGAAAAAACAAATCAAAGCAATAACAACAAAGCATGTTGAACAATAACTACAAACAAAATAATACGATAATTAAAGTACAAGAAACAACAGATCGAAAATAACCAAGAAACTACAAGAGTAATACTACGACTAAAGGGATTAGCTAGACAGACAACAGTCTACTACCTGCTAACCTACTACCCTAATACGAGTCAAGGAAAAAGGCATTTACCAAATTTCCAACGAGCTTGAACGAGTCCGATTTCGGGGTTGTGTACAAGAAAAGGGACAGTTCTCAACAAGAAATCAAATTCAGGTTGAAAATCAGCATCAAATATGGCTACAAAATCACACATTTTCACATAATTATGCTTCATTCCTTCCTTCAATGCCCCAGCTTTGTACCCTTTTCTATTGTCTCTTATTTCATATTTGATGTTCACTCCTTTACTTGCCCATCTCTTGCACTCTTGTTCCACCATTCCCTATAAAAAAAAACAATCTAAGCTATTACACTCTATCTCGTCATCAAAAAGATAATTACGTGCTACAATAGGTAAAAATAAGTATTTTTTATACAATCGGTGTGTATAAATTAATCGTTAGGTTGTATATATCGATACAATCAATGTAGCTTAAAATGTGATAGTAGGTCATTTATGAAGTATAAATATATATAGAGAGAGAGCTCATACTCTTTAAAAATATTGTTGTTTAGGTGTTGAATCCTCCATCTTAGCATTGTTGGAGGATCAGAAACGAGTAAGATAATATATTTCGAGCAACATAACATTTACCATGTTTATGAATTATGATGCTACTAATTAACTTATGTTCATCATACAAATTTTAGGATACTTCCTCTTTAGAATTAAAAAACATTTCAAATAATATTAGAAAAAAAATATTTTTTCTTCCTACAAATTATGGAAAATTAAGGTATTAATTGGACCTTAATGATAGGATCAGTTGAATCATCAAGAACTTGAATTAAAATTCTATCAGCTGGCCATGAAAGATTACAAGCAGCTCCAATAGACAATTGATATACCTGCAAATGAACAATTTACAAGAAGATTTTAACTTCGATAGCATAAATGAATTTTTACACTATCAGATCATATAAAACATGAAGTAACGTCTATATGTAACACGTTCATGATAATTGATATTAGTGAGTCGATAAGTAAGGCAAATTGTACGAAAAGTTCTATAAGTTCCAATTCTTCTTATGTCAATATGATGAAAAAATATATATTTTAAAATATAGGTCAACAATAACAACAACTATATTACACCTCAATCTCAAATAAGTTGAGGAAAGGAAGAGAGTTGTGATAGGCTGACAACCAATGTAAAACTTGTCAATTCACGTCGAATCTTCATAATACATAAATTTTAAAATGTTGGTCGAAGAAGTTCATATAATTTGAATCTCGATAAGCAAATTGAAAATTTGTATTACCTCTCTTTCATTATACATTGGTATTTGAATTAATACCATAGGATAAGATAAGCAAATTGAAAATTTGTATTACCTCTCTTTCATTATACATTGGTATTTGAATTAATACCATAGGATAAGAAGAATTTGCTAGCTCCAAATCATCTTTTATTGGCTCCCATTTGTACTTCTTTTCTGGTTTTTGCCTTAAAATCTTGATAAATACTATGACAATTCCCATATAAACTTTCTCAACAAATAACATCAAAGACATTGCCAAACATAAAATAACCATAATTTTAAGAAATGGCACAAGTAATGGTGCTCTAACTTGTTGCCAAAACAATCCAATTTGGCTAGTAATTCCATGATCAAAATAAATATTCAAGTCCATTTTCTTGGCTATATCTTAAATATATTTTTCTTTAAATATAATTTAAGACAGCCAAGAAAATTGTATAATGTGAAAAAAGAGAAAAAAGTTTGAGGTGTGAGTAGATAGAGAAAGAGCTAAGAGATGGTGCTATATATAGAGATAGTATATATGTTTGTGCAAGGTGTTAAGTTTACGTATAGATCGTTATTATATAGAGTAAAGCTTAAGATTATATTTTGAGTTCATGATAAAAAATAAAAAACATATACATTTAAAGTATCTCGGCTTTCCGAGTTTCATATCTGAAGTATTAGGTATGCAAGAATTTCTAACCTGAACCACCATGAAATGTTTATCGTAACATGCCTCAAATATCAATTGTTCTTTGTTCATATCTAAAATATCACAATCGTTCAAGTAAGAAAAGAGAACAACTGATAGTTGAGGTGTGTTTCAATATACATTTGGTGATAGTCCATATATGAAACTAGCACATCTGATAGTTCAAGTTTGAAGCTCAAAAAATTGAGATACCTAAAGATATGTTTTTTATTCTTTACTCTTAATTTAATTTATAATAAGGCTGATTTGAACATTTAATTTTGTTTATTTAAAGTGATTTCTTTTTCTTTTGGTAATTTTGTTTTATTTTAGAAAAAAATAAACAAAGAAGTATGGTAAAACATAAAGGACAAATAAAGTTACTCAAAACTTCAATTTCATCCAACTTTATTTATGGAAACAAGCTAAATTTGAATCTTTTTCTTCAAAAATTCCGGTTTTTTTTTTCCTTTTATATATAATAATAAAATCAATTTTATAATTGGAGTTCTATCTAAATGCTAATTGCTCCATTAGATTATTATTTTTGGAAAGGAGACCATCACTATTTATTTAACATGAAAATGAGAAGAAAAGGCCAAAAAAATTGACAAAATAGATAAAATTTTGATCATAAGAAAAGCTTTGTCTATGTCTAACTTTATTACTCCCTCAGTTCAATAATAGTTATTTACGACTCTATTTACTTAGCACAAAGATTAAGAAGCAGTAAATGATATGAGTAATTTTACCAAATTATCCTTATTAAATATAAGTCATCTAAACATTGAAAAATGAATCGTACTTAATAGCAAGGTTAAAATAGACACAAATAGTAAATTATTCATTATTTTATAAACCGGACAAGTATTGTTTAGACGTCTCAAAATAGTATATTTAAAAAGCATATGAAATTACGGTAAAAAGAAAATTCAATAATTTGATTCTCGAAATTCAAATAACACCACATAAATTGAATCGAATTGAGTAACAAAGTTTAGTAACCATACCACATATATTGAATGTTGCTTTGTTAAAAGAAGAAGAATGATATTATATCTATATGCAATTGCTGCTTTAGTTAGGTTTGTGTGGGGACTATATAGGCCTTTGATTTTTGCTTTTGTGCTACTCCAAAGACTATATATCTTTGTCAGTCTCTTTGAAACTAAATGGGACAATGAGGTAGAACAGAGCCACATGCAAAATTATAATATCATCCACCAAACCCAAACTAACTATTTGAAAAAAATATATTAAAAATTACATACACATGGCTTAATTAATTTAGTATAATAATTTAATGTAGTGTAAAAATCTTGGTTTTGTAAGAAGTATAGTGCTTATAGGGTGTGTTTGTTTTGAAAACAATCAATTGTATAATTTGTGTTTATATAAAGCAAGAAAGAGAGAAAGACAAAAGAAAACTGGGCAGGAAAATATCGTATTTGTATAATCATAAGTGTATAGGACGAAAATATATGCATTTGTATTTGTATATACAATTTTCTCTCACATTATACAAACACAAACGCAATGTATACATTTGTGTTTGTATAAAGTGAGAGTGGCGAGCGAGATCTGAGAGAGGGGAACGAAAATATATATTTTCTCTCGCTTTATACAAACACAGACGCATTTTATACATTTGTGTTTGTATCAAAGCGAGAGAGGCAAGGGAGACTGCCCAGCGAGAACGAGAGTGGCGAGCGAGATTCACCAGGGAGAGCGGCAAAATAGCATCAGTTTGCTACGGGGTACAATTAAATCAAACTATGATTATAACATTTAATTTGAATTAATAGTTTGTTATTATATACAATTTCCCTAAAACATAAAGTACAGTAAGATTTGTATTTATGTAATTTTTTTAAATTTTATGGGAAAATACCATTCTTGAGACTCACTACATAAATAATAGTACCTTTTTTATAGGAGAAACTATATAATTAGACATACTCATCTATCTTATATACTATTATTACTTATACTTTCAAAATATTACGTATATTACTACTAATCAAAAGTTTTGTACCATATATTGAAGAAGATAAACTTAGATACATGTATTTTTCCAAGCAAGTAGATACATGGGAGAGAGTTGAGCGAGTTGGAGAGGGAGGTGAGCCAGATTTGTTATGTATTTTAGATACACGAGAATTACACTAGATACATGTATTTGTATGTATCTAATGTAATTCGTATCTAGGATAAAGATACATAGAAGAGTGGCGAGCGAGATGTATGTATCTGGTGTGATTCACATGTATCTAGGATATCAGATACATAGGAAACTAGCGAGCGAGATGGGAGAGAGGTGAGGGAGGCGAACAAGTTTTGTTCAGTATCCCATATATATGCGAATACACTTGAATACAATGTATTTATTACAAATTATACCTAATTTTGACCTCATTTTTCTCGAGATATATGTATTTGGACGCACCAAAATTTAATAGAATTCATAGTATTATAAACTAGAGTATATTTAAGTAATTAGCTCCTAAACTAATAAATTTCCTTTTTTAATATTACAAATATCAAATACGAGTGTTAACTGCCAACATGGAATAGTTAATCAATTCAAGAAAATATATAATGAAATATCTAGTTTATTATGTGTAAAAACTTATATGTTCACCTGTTTTGCAATAATTTTATATATTTGGTGTCTAAAATTTTTTATGGCTAAAGTTTACATATAAACGACTGAAATTCAATTATTTTTGTACAAAATTTAGTCACATATAAATTAAACCATCTATCTTATGGGAATCAAAAGTCTTTAGTTTGAATCTATCATATGACTTGAACTCAAACTTATTTAAAATAAAATAGATAACTTAGCCTATTTCAAAACTATTTTTATTTGACACGTTTTACTTTTCATAAATTAAATTCAAAATATGTTTTTCATTATATTAATATGAGAAAATAGCATTTGTTAGAAATATTGGGGTCTTAATTAACAAATTAAACTTATTTGGTGTCTTATTCCAATTTCCAAAGTATAGTCGGAGAAGGATTACAGTGACGGCGAATTTGTTTATAAATATATATATCAGCGGCGAGTTTGTTTGTTTGTTTATTTTCCGATGGCTGGAGAAAAAAGAGTTTATTTTCCTGTGGATGAAGAGAAAGCAGTTTCTTTTCCGGTGGACGAAGTAAAAGAAGTTTGTTCTCCGATGGACGAAAAAATATATTTTCCTTTTCCGATAAACGGAGGAGGAGAGGAAATTGCTGTATCTCCGCGGAGCCGAGATGATATGACAGTATTTGAGATACGGGGATTTACTAGTTGCGTATATAATGGTCGATTACTCCGTAAGTTTTCTCTAATTTGTGAATTAGGGTTTGCTAAAATTTGGATTAAGTCTTTTCAATAGTTGAGTGAATGCCTTTGATGCTGAATTGTTGTTTTTTCTTCTTTGTTTTAGCGGAGTTGTTGTGGTGGGTTTTCAGTTGTTTTCCACCAATCTGTTTGAGCGTTGCCTTCAGTTATTTCGTGGCAATTGATGAAATAATCTGCGGCGTGAGCTTGTATTTCTACATGTTATTTCAATCCGCCGTCATCCTCTACCTTTTGTTGAACAATTATTGGTATCCCTGTAGAACTCCCTACCGATCAATGGGCCCCAAAGGGAAATTTATGATCGAATTCATCCCCGCCCTAACTGCTGCAGCTTTGCATCATCATCTTAACATTTATAAGGGGTTATGGCACTTTCTAGAGTTAAATTATGGATATTTCTTCCTATTGTTAGGCTGCACAGGATATTTCTACATTATTTCTCACTTCATGCGTAGAGCGTATGATATTAGTGGAAAAGACGTCATGTTGGGATTGGCAATGCAAACCTTTTGCTTTATGGCGAATGGGATCTTGTTTGTTAGAGCCATCGCTCTGAGCTTCTGCTTTGGTATATCTATCTACAGATACGTGACACATTCCACTCCTCCTGCATTACCTCGTCCCAAGATGGAGTTATTGCCTTACT
>JAJOOS010013718.1:0-35535 GCA_029582725.1 Solanum chiquidenum
GAAGAAGAAAGGTTTTGAGAAATTTTTTAAATTTATTATTATTATTATTTTGTCTTATAATTTTGATAATTTTTAAATAAAAATATTGCATTCACTTGCTTTAAAACGTGAAGAAGAAAGGTTTTGAGAAATTTTTTAAATTTATTATTATTATTATTTTGTCTTATAATTTTGATAATTTTTAAATAAAAATATTGCATTCACTTGCTTTAAAACGTGAAGAAGAAAGGTTTTGAGAAATTTTTTAAATTTATTATTATTATTATTTTGTCTTATAATTTTGATAATTTTTAAATAAAAATATTGCATTCACTTGCTTTAAAACGTGAAGAAGAAAGGTTTTGAGAAATTTTTTAAATTTATTATTATTATTATTTTGTCTTATAATTTTGATAATTTTTAAATAAAAATATTGCATTCACTTGCTTTAAAACGTGAAGAAGAAAGGTTTTGAGAAATTTTTTAAATTTATTATTATTATTATTTTGTCTTATAATTTTGATAATTTTTAAATAAAAATATTGCATTCACTTGCTTTAAAACGTGTGTGATCTCACATTTGTTCAACTCAGCCATTTTAATGCCACATAAGCTCGGTCAGTGGTCAGAGAGGTTTAGAAAATAGAGTTTCATCGAGTTTAAAGATTCATTAGGCAAAATGATGAGTAAAAGGGTTCAACTGACAAACGGAGCCAAGTATAAGGGCCTCCCAGGTCATTCTGCCAAAATTATATATTGAAACTTACGATTAACATAGAAAATAGTAGTTAATTACTCGTGGTATCTTGTTTAGCTAGACACTTAATTTAGTAGTCGAAATCTAATTTTTCAAGTACATCCTTAACCTTGAGAAATGAGTTTTGATGACTTATTATTAATCTTATATTTAAGCAAACATGTTTTTTTAAGTCAAATTTATTTTCATAGAAGAACTTGAATATTACTCTATTTTGTTCAAATATTATTGCGTCAAATATTTTGGTTGCAACATGCAAGCAAATCATATTTTTAGTACTAGAAGGATGACGCCCGTGCATCGCACGGGCCCAACGTGCCCAAAATGTTTTTAAAATGAGTAAATTACAATTAAGGATTCTCTGTACAACATTGGTATAATATTGTTACAATGAGTGCAAACATAAAATAATGCTAACTAAAATTCAATTGAAGTTGAGATTACTGTCAATCCTCCTATTTTTGCAAAATGGAAATTTAGGCAAGTATTTTCTAAACATATGTATAAAAATACCAAAGGCTGCACCTGTCAGTGCCGATCAGTTCAACTCTTTGTACATATTTGATTAACAATTGGCAAGCTTCACAATTAGTTTTTTTTATGAACATCAACCCCAACTTTTTTTAATTCTATTCCACCTTAAAGCTATAAGCACTCAACTGATAATATTTTAATGGCGGCTACACATTCAAATATAGAAGTTGGGTAGTTCTAAAACAAAAAGTTCATTTCTTATTTTGGGCCACCCAGAGTTCACAATCAAATCAGACCTTAAGTTTGAATAACATAATATTACCTTGATGTTGTATAAACCACTAAGAAAATCCTTTTACTACATTTAACATATAATACAAGTTAGTCTTCAAGAGCTCATGCTCTACCTATCCTTGTGCTTCTTAATCTGGGGACGTAGAAAGAGCACATACTAAAAATGTCGGCTTCTCTTCGTCTCACCTACATCTCATATACAAAATTGTCTCTCGTGAAATACAAAATAAATTATTGTTTTACTTCTATTGAGGGACATGGAAAGAGTAAAAATATTCAAAAAAATGAATGTGAGAATAAATTAGCTAAAAATGTTTGCGAAAGATAATCACAGACATTTTAGAGCTCATACTTGGACCAAGCAAAACCTCCATTTTTTCATCTATTTCATTGCCAAACCTTCAAATGCAATAAGCAAAACACAAGGAACCCATTAACGACCATGACACAAAATTCTGATGAAAGAATATTATGCTACAAATAAAAGAGAAAGCATGAAGTCTATATTACTCTATAAGAAGCATATGACAGCACTCTTACCACAATATTATTATATTGCATACTCAAATTACTACTCCTATTTCACATATGATATAAAAAAGTTTAGGAGTTGGTAGCTACTCTTGAGCAACAAACTCAAGATTAAAGAAAAGAGTTCGTTTCTGCATTAAATTAATAGTCTTGAAGGATTCTTCCATTACTCGGACATTTTATTACTCTCATTTCTCAAAAAAATTCTAGCGTCAACATTATTACTTATTTGCTAGATTTCGTATGTTCATTTTTTTTTTGGATTGATCAGATGAAAAATATTTTTAACATTATCAATTGTATCTAACTAATATGAATACATGAAACAAAAACTTTGAGAAAGCATAAGATTATATGACAAACTTCTAGAACTCAATCTAGTAACAGAATTTTCAATATTAAAGTTTCAGCTTTTATCCAAGAACTGCTAAAAATAAATCCAACACGAACATCACGGTCCATTGCCAAAAAATTTTAAAGGTTCTTAAGAAAATGTAGAATGGTACCTTAAACGACTTGGAAATTGGAGAGCCTGAAATCAACCTTTTCGCCTGATTCAACCTGCTTGTTATTCTGACTTTGTAATTTAAACAATTTTTCTTTGAATACCACCTCAACTTGCTATATTAGTGGCTGAATTTTTTCGAAAATGTAGTTCAAACAACAAAAAGATCAATACTGAAAGCTTACCCTAAATTTTCAGCATTATGTTATCACTTCTAATTTCATGGCAGCATCAAAGAATTCGGCAACTCAAATTCTTTCTCAATATTTTTTGGGGAAAATACCATATGAAAAAAAAGATATTATAAGGGAAAATGTCTATTCATCCAAGGTCACCGTTCAACTTCATTAGCACCTTGAATCATCTGCCAAAACAATCAACTCTTGTAACTAATCTCTCTTCATAACACACAAGTCTTACCTTCACTGGGAAATTTTGTCAAACATGCGACAGCATCAAGCCATTAATTATCTGCAAAAAGTATCATATATTGATAAGAAAATACTACTAATATTTTTAGTATTTTAGAGCTAGAAACTGCAAAATATTGAAAACAAAATTATGCATGTATTTCAAGAGGCATCTATCAGAACTCAAAAGAATCCAAGAAAAAATATGGAAGAGCTAAAATAAGAAAAATCAGTAGAATAATAGGAAGCATAAACACAATAATGGGCAAAAAAGAGTGTAAATATTCATAAGGGAAGAGGGCCAATACCACAGAAGAATACTTACCAGGTAAACAATTGAAAGAACTTGAGAAATTGGAATGAGACTCTGAAGTAAAGTTTAACTCCGTTGAAGGTTTAAAATGGATGTCAATTTTCCATGAAAGTTATCAGGCAGAGAAGAAAGAGTAGAAGCATAGGTGAGAGAGTGAATAAAGTGAATTTACTATTTTAACCCTACTCGTACAACTCTAGTTATGTTTGAAGTACACTTTACATTGTTTCTTGTACCTCATTTTGGTTCCCAACATGAGGAAAAGTTTCCAAATAATTGCTGAATTATCTTTTCAAACTTCTTCCATGGGTAACCAAGTATGTATATAGTGGAGTTAAAATCATTGTAAATTTGTCAAAATTGCCAACATTATGAAAAATAACTCAATACAATGAAAAACAATCAAGGATTGCAACTTAAGAATAGAAATAAGAGATTTTACCATGTTTTGAATTACACCATCTTCCAATTTCATTACATCAATATCATCATCTAATATCTCAAATTAGTTTAACAATGAACATCCCAACCTTTTTATTTAGCCCCCAAATTTCAAAGCCAGAATGGAAAGCACAATAAAACGTAAGAGTTTAATAAATAATATACATTGTCAACGTAACGTAAATAATTTTTACATGTGATGGTAGGTAGCACATTTTATCAAGAAGGTTAATGTAAATCTGCTAACCTGACAGTGCAAAAAAACATTTACATTGATCATGTATAAAACTCAAATGTAAAGGAACATCATTTGCAATAAATGCATTATTTCATTCTGTGAGCATTCATAAACCAATACAACTGATGATGACCGCATACAGACAACTTAACTATCATTCTGCACATTAATTAGGTCCAACATCAAATGTTGTTACCAAATCTAGAGAAGACCCTTCAATTATTCTAAATTATTTGATATTATGAGAAACATTCAAGTACTCTCTTGTATTCTTATTCCAGGAAGCAAAAAACTGACTCTGGTCCTTCCAGTTTAGCTGTGATAAAATGGAAAAAAAATCATAATGAGGAACGTAATGTTGCTTCTATATAGAATTAGAGGGAGTTGATCAATTCATTTTATGAATAACTTAGACTCTACCTGGAATTGAAAGGTTCAAATTCCACAAATAACAATCATATATTTTTTCCTTTTCTCCTTCACCTAAGAAAATGAAAGAAAGACATTTTTTTATTTATTTGTCTAGGTATTTCTGTATCGCATATCTCTTTTCTACCTCTCTCCCTTCAACAGTACAAAAAAAAGTTCACTAAGAAGCAAGGAAGGGAAAAATAATTATTAGTTGACAGCTTGACCAACCTTTAGTGCTGAATCAAAAATCCATCTCGATGTAGGCATATTATCAAACACCCTTGGCGCACTAAGGAAACTTGAGTATTTATTCGTGAAGATGCATGAATAAATCAGAAAATAATATTGACATTCATATATTATTTATAGAGAAAATACAATAGAGAACAATAATCTAAAAGAATAAATACCAAAATTTGATTCAGATGATGAATGCTTGTCGAAATTTGAGCAAGAGTATCTCCATCTTCATCAACAACTTGTTTGGATGGTTGTTAAATATTATTTTGTTTATAGTCATTTTCATCCAATTTTCCTTTCCACAAATGGATCAGGGGAAATAAAAATGATCACATCTGTAAACTTCATGTCTTTATATTCTCTAAAAAAAATCACTAATTGCACAAGAAAAAAATTGAAGCAAAAAAAAAAAAGGAAGGAAAAAGCGAGAAAAACTTACCACAAAATACAATTAAGAAACTTGAATTTGAAAGAGTCAATGAAGAAGAAAGTGAACTTCAAAGATCCATCTTGGTTGGTGAGTGTTTTGAGCATTGGTGAGATGATATTGCAAATACGCGTGTCAACAGGAAAATAACAAAAAAAATGATGTCCAATAAAATAAAGCCAAGTTTGTAGTACACTTCACATAGCTTATTGAACAACATGTTATTACCATGTTCGTTTATATATTTTCAGAATTTAGTTAATTTTAAGGTATTTGGTGTAGTCATATAGTGGTGAAGATATGAAGGATAGATCTAAATTATTATTTTTTTAAAAAAACATAAAGCTAAAATTGTATTGTTTATATCCTAAAATGCTAATATATTGCATCATGGTGCATGTAGATGACATAACTGATAACGTAAAGTCAGATTTAGGTTTAGCATCAAGTAAATTAAATTTGAAACTATCAAATAAGAAGAGTACCTTTAAAATTGGCATACTTGCTGAAGATGCAACAAAACTAATACACATTTGTAGGTACATTATTGACAAAGTATGTCTAACAAAGTACTTTACTTTTCACTATAGCATGCCTTTATCAATGTATAGGCATTTCACATATCTAAATAAAATAACGTCTAATACACAAATTTCACAAGATTGTTAAAATTCTTTAATTAACCATCTTCACATTTCCTCGGAACATACTTATTGTAAATCAATCAGTAATAAGAAAAAGAAGTAGACGAAAGATAGAGTAGAAGAGAAAATATCAATAAACCATGAAACGCTATCATAGATCTCCAACAAATACTTAACAATTCTAAAGAGTAAAATACAAAGAGAAGAAACTCAGATTGTTAACAAAAATTCCACAAGTAATGGATGATCCTATGAGTATTAAACCAAGAAATATTCACTCTGATTTGCCTTGTCGGAAGCTCTTGGATATAGGCCTTTTATGGACGTTTTGTTGTTCTTCTTTGATTCTCCAAATATCTATTATATATGGACATTCAAAGTAACAAATATATTGTAACTGTTGATCAGATAAGGGTGAACTCATCGTAAAATTGAAGTCTCACCCTATACATTCAGTTGAAGAGTATTATTGTCCACTATATCAAAGATAGATCTTCACTTTTATTTACCACTTTTAGCATAATCTATTTTATCCTCAACCTAAGCATATTCCCTAAATAATTTTCCAAAATCTAAGAACTTTCTTTCACCAAAATATGATTACTCGTAGACTTTGAAATTACACAAATTGCAAGTACTACTAAACATTGCAAAAACAAATAAATAAGGGTCACACACAAAGTAAAGTTTATACTCCCCCACAGTTCACTTTCTATGATCTAGTTACTACTTGGAGAGTTAAAATGCATTTTTTGAACATGACTTTGTTAAATACATTAAAAATATTTTGAGTTGTTAACTAAGATAACTTATAGTAGTACTTTTTATTTAGTTTTTAAATATGTACATTATTCATATTATGAATTAGGTCACATACAATGAAATGTAGAGAGTAGTCTTTGGAGATCGAAAAAGATAAAATTGCCCACCTGAAATATAAAAAGGAAGAATATCATCCAGAGCTTCTATTTCTTGTATGGCTCGATCATTTGCTGAAACAATAGTTGGTTGAGTCTTGTCTCCTTTCACTTTATCGTACTAAGAAGTATATTCCCATTGCAAAGACAGAAACGAAAAATGAGTAGTCTTTATAAGAATTCAACTGTTGTACGCAATTTATTCTACATCTTAAGTACCTCAGGAAATGTTACTCATGCGAAGCAATAACTTTATACTTCATTCCAATCTTTACCAGGTATCTCACAAGACTATTGAATTTAGGATATGGATATTTCTAGTAAAGGATTTTTTTCACCAGTATCAATAGTTGAGAAAATTCATAGTGAAAAATAACTCATGTCCATGACATTTCACACCATATTATACGGAAGCAGCGGATTCTCTTTACCTGGCTTCTTTGGATAGTCGGAGAAAATCAACGACGACAACAAAAACCAATAATTTCTCAATACTGATCTTCCAATTTGTGAATCCTCAAAGGAATCATCTAGATTGGCTCCCTACAAGAGCAAAACACATGCAAATGAGTGACTACTAAAAGAAAGTGCACAAATATCGCTTAAAACTAAATATCAAAGTTTGCTAAAGATTTGGAACATCATTTCAACAAATTACCAACTTATCTGAGTAATTAGTCTTCTAAAAACCTTCAGCCAAGTTCAATTCAATGGCTACTAAATCTTTAGGATCTAAGTTATTTGAGGCTACTGCAATATAGATTTAATAACATACAACCTCCGTCCACTTTTAGTTGTTATGGCTACTAAGGCTGCAGAGCCTAGTGAATCACTATAAGAGCCTTTGTATTGAACTGCAAACCTAAACACTTTAACTGCATTTCTCAGTAGCTTTTTCGAATAAACTGGATCAACAGACCGGAAAACTAATGAGGCAGCAACCATTTCTCCAGCAACATCAGAACCAGGATTGCTAGGAGATACATAATAGACGCTACGGACAGTGTCCATATCTTCATGCCTTTCCCAACACTTGTGATGAGCATTTAGGTCACCAACACCAACAAATAGCTTGTTTGGAGCAACATTTGCACATTTTAGAAAGTAAAACCTATAAATTATCAATATAAGAACTATTTTTTCATTAATGATACATACAATATGACCTGACCAGATTCGAAGAGGGTGCCAAAATTAAATGCAATATAGTTATATTCTTCATTATCTAGAATAATGCACAAAATGATTTCTCAGGGGAAAAAAAGATTATGAAGACTTAACAGAGGGCTAAATGACAAACTCTGAACTTCATATCTAATTTCGTCTCAACCTCAATAAATAAATCTCATGTATCATTGACAACAAATTTATCGTGTGATGCATCACACAATTCGATTTCAAGTACTGAGGTCATTAGGGAAAAAGGTTAGTTATCAATAGTTTTATGGATAATAATCAATTTGTTCAATAATCTAATATAGACTCTACAGAGAAGAACTAATTGACAGTATTATAGAGAATATTCAATCTGTTAAATAATATAATCTAAGAACTAAGGCTCGTCTTACCACCATCGTCTAATGCTAGACTAAGATCATCGTAGCTTGTTTAAGCCTACATCTTAGCATGCGGTCAACATCCACATTTGCGCCATGTTCTCTGAAATTATTCCCATCCCAAATGGAACCAGAGAAAGAGGCATGAATATAAATCATTATATTTTGGGTCCTACCTGCAAGAATCACCACAATCCATAAAACCTCAAATTTCAGAGATTCTTGCAAATGTTTGGTTTTAACCTGCTCCTCTTTTCGATTAGCACCACAATCATATTTATCAAATTTGACCAGAAAAACTCAAATTTTAACCCTAAAGTAAGATTCGCAAAATCAGGTTAACATTAGTAATAAAGAAATAAAGATAAATCAACAAACTAAAAGTACCTTAGCATATACTCAGAAGCTTCTAAAACAGAGAGCGAAAAAGTGTGATTGACAGAAAGGCAGAAAATTTGAGAAAGCATAGAGAATGATCAACGGCATGCAATGAAATCAAATCTTAATTAGGACACGTGGGGACACACAAAAGAACCACGCAGGACTACATATAATGTTAATTTCCTAGTACACCCTTTTTCAAACTCTACTTTAACAGTACAACTCATACTACTTTTGATACAATTAATCAATGTAGTGTTCGTTCTCATAAAGTGTCATTTCTATATATGGGTAAGGTAAAATATATTTTGGCTTTCAAAAATAGGTAGAATAATTTTAGTTCAATACTAAGAGAAGATTGTTGAACTTCTAACTTTATTTTACCAACTTAACTCATGAAAAATAGTTTTTGCAACTAAAATGTTCAAATAATTTGTTTTTCATTAATTTATATTATAGATGTGCTTACATATACTATTTATCTACTTAATGAGGTTTGACGCCAAAGTCATTTCTATCATATGGTACTCTTTTATTAAAAAAAATACTTATAATATGTCTTTAAATTATATTAATGATAACATCATATTTTAAATCAAGTCTTATATTTTTATAAACCTAAGTGTGGCCGGTAATCATTTTTAATAAATCTTAAAGGATGCTTAACCTCGTTCCTTTAGGATAACTAGAGCCCTTACCTAGAATCACATAAGTTAAGTAGACAGTTTATCGGAGTTAATTTTAGTATTACTTAGTTAATATTTAGGTGTCATAATTCACCTTTTACAAAATAATTAGGTGGCGACTCTTTAAAACAACATTAAGAATCATCTGTATGTGGTACACCACTTGGACCTCGAGTAAAAATAAGGTATAACACCATCTCTAACGCAAAGTACACAAACACCATAATGAAATCATCCAACTCTCAAAACATCGAAAGGACCCTCAGATTTTTTTGGAATCCCATGCACACAAACCATATATGCAAATCAATTATACTCGACGTTCTAGACTCAATGGAACCGTCGAAACAACCAAGACCTCACCTAGGCCTAAAATAATCCCCCGAATCTAATGGAACACTCAGAATTCTGATCCCAGGATATTAACCCTGAATATTGACAAGTCAACCCAAAGGCTAAATTTCCACAATTGAACAATTTAGGACCTCTAATCCTTAAAAAGACTCCAAATTTGAAACCAGCAACTCTCGCATATCAAATTTTATATTTCAGAGCTGATAGAATTGACAGAATTCCATTTCGAGACTCAAAAATCTGGAGACACCAAGAACCACTTTCTTAATAATATTAGTCTTTCAAACTCAAAACTTATAAAATTCTCAACTTTAAACTCAAAGTTCAAACCCAACTTTCAAAACTAAAACATAAAAGACTCTGGATCGGTATTTGGAGGGCAAAATAGTCAACTCATGAAACTTTACAAAAATTACCGATCAGGTTATTACATTAACCACCACCAAAAACCATGTTTGTCTTCGAACATAAAGCAAAAGAAAGTACCTAAAGCCTAAAAAATCTCAAGATATCTGGCACGCATATCTGACTTTGTCTCCCAAAGTCACCTCACCAACTGAACGGTGTTTCCACTACACCTTCACTGAAGCGATCTCCTTGGTCCTAAGCTTTCGGACATGGATACCCAAGATGGTTATAGGCTCCTCCTCTAAGTATAAGTCTAGACCCAACTCAACTTAATCAAGAGAAAGTATATAGGACTCATCAGGTACGTACTTCTGAAGCATTGAAATATGAAACACAGGATACACATATGACAAACTAGGTGGAAAGTCCAGCTTATATGCCACCTCTCTCCCATAAAAATCAAAACCTCAAAGGATCCAATGAATCTAGGGCTAAGCTTTCCCTTCTTTCTGAACCTCATCACACCCTTCATGGATGACACTTGGAGCCAAATATGATCACCCTACATGTACATTAAAGTTTGAACTCTCCGATCTGCATAACTCTTTTGTCGACTCTAGGATGTCAACATTATATCCTGGATCATACGAACCTGCTCCATAGCATCTCTAAGAAAGTCTTTTTCTAATGAGTTCATCTCAACTAAATCAAACCATCCAATGGGAGATATACACCATTTTCCGTACAATGCCTCAAACGGGGCTATCTGAATACTGGAATGGTAACTGTTGTTGTAGGCAAACTCTGATAAAGGCAAATATCAATTCTATCTAGCACGAACATTGATCACACAGTCTCAAAGCATGTCCTCAATTACCTGAATCATTTGCTCGGAATGACCATCTCTCTGAGGATGAAATGTTGCACTCATATCTAACCGAATACCCAAGACATGCTATACTGTCTTCCAAAAATGGGAAGTGAATAAAGAACCTCGATCAGAGACAATATAAATTAGGACCTTATACATTAGCACAATCTGACATATATAAAGCTTAGGTAACTTCTCTGTTGTGGTCTTTACCCAAACTAGGATGAAATGGGTGGACTTGGCCAACCTATCAAAAACCACTCAAATGAAGGCATAACCACCTACGGTGGTAGGTAGTCCCTCGACAAAGTCCATAGTGATATGTTCCTACTTCTAAGTAGGAATAGGCCTCCTCTAAGATATACCTCCAAGCCCTAGTGCTCACACTTGACTTGTTGACAAGTTAAACACCTCGAAATAAAATCTTCAATATCCCTCTTCATAGCATACCACCAACAGTGCTAGCTTAGATCATGATACATCTTTGTTTCCCCGGATGAATGGAATATCAGGAACAATGGGCCTCCTCAAGAATCAGTCTAATCAACTCACCCACCTTGGGCACATAGATCCTCCCCCCAATCCTCAAGACACCCTTAGAATCAAAGACAACCTCATTAGCTTCCCCTTTCATCACATTGTCTCGAATGAGACTTAGCTTCTCATCCTCAAAATTATGCTCATGAATCTACTCAAATAAGGAAGAATGAGCCTCAATAAAAGCAATCAAACCACCCATCTCCTCATAAATCTATAACAAGACAAAATTGTTGGCTACCTTCTGAACATCCATAGCCAATGGTCTCTCCTCCAAACTAATAGCTGCAAGACTTTCCATGCTAAAGTCTTCCTACTCAAAGCATCGTACACCATATTGGCCTTTCATAGATGATATAAGATGGTGATGTCATAGTCCTTCAGTAGGTCAAGCCATCAGTGCAGCCTCAGTTTTAGATCCCTCTGACTAAATATATATTGGAGGCTTCGATGATCCATGAAAACCTAACAATCAACCCCATACATATACTGTTGCTAAAACATAAGCACAAACACTATGGCTGCCAACTCTAAATTATGGGTAGGTTAGTTCATCTCATGGGTCTTTAACAATCTAGAAGAATAAGCTATCACCTTACCCTTCTGCATCAGAACACAACCTAACCCGGCTCAAGAAGCATCGCAATAAATAGTGAAGTCCACACCCTCCTCAAATAAAGTCAAAGCAAGAGCTGAAGTCAACAAGGTCTTGAGCTTTTAAAATATCTCCTAACACTCATCTGACCACTAAAAGCTCACATTCTGCCGATTCAATCTGGTAAAAAAAGATGCAATGGAGGAGAATCTCTGCACAAATTGTCGGTAGTAGCCTACAGGTCCCACAAAACTTCGGATCTCAATAACTGATGTAGGTTTACCTCAATCTTGGATGGATGTACCCGAATACCGTCCTTGGACATCATGTATCCTAAAAATGCCAGAAAATCAAGCCAAAACTCACACTTCGAGAAGTTGGCATAAAGCTTATCTTCCCTCAATCTCTAGAGTACACTCCTCAAATGTCGATCAAGATCCTTCTTAATCTTGCAGTACACCAAGATGTCGTCAATGAACGCTATCACAAAGGAATTCAGATAAGGTCAGAACACCCCGTTCATCAACTCCATAAATATTGCAGGGGTGTTAGTCAAACCAAAATACATCACAAGAAACTCATAGTGCCCATAACGAGTCTTAAACATTGTCTTAGGGATATCTGATGCCCTAATCTTTCGCTGGTGATAACCAGACCTCAAATCAATCTTAGAAAATAGAGATGCAACTTGATCAAACAAATCATCAATATGAGGAAGAGGATTCTTGTTCTTCACTATTGCTTTGTTCAACTGTCGATAATCAATACACATCTTCATTGTTCAATCCTTCTTCCTCACAAAAAACATAGGAGAACCGCACGGAAAAACACGTAAACCCTTTACTCAACAAATCTTGTAACTGGTCATTTAATTCCTTAAACTCAGCTGGAGACATACAATACGGAGAAAAAAGAGATGGGTTTGGTGCCCGGCTTCAAGTCAATCGAAATATCAATATCTTCGTACAGAGGAACACCATGGAGATCAGTAGGAAATACATTTGAAAACTCTCAAACCACGAGCACAAAATCCATGGGAGGTGGCTCAACACTAGTATCCCGAAAGAAAACCAAATAGGACAAACAACCTCCATCAACCAATCTCCAACTCGAATGAACGAGATAACTTTGCTAGGGTAAGAACCACTAGCAGTGGTCTACTCGACTCTCGAGACACCTGACATCGTGAAGGTCACAATCATCCCATAACAATAAAAAAAAATAGCATGATGCGGAGAAAGACAATCCATACCCACTATAATATCAAAGTCTACCATCTCTAAAATGATCAAGTCTACCCAATTATCATACCCGACCAAAGAAATAAGAAAGGATCGATACACTCAATCCACCACTGAGGATTCAGCCACTAGTGTAGAAACATGAATACGCACATGCATGCAATCAGACACATATCAAACTTAGCAGCAAAATAGGTAGACACATATGGGAAAGTAGACTCGGGATCAAATAATACAGACGTAGTTCAATGGTAAACTTGGACGATACTTGTGATCATCGCATCAGAAGTCTCTGCCTCAAGTCTCCCTAAAAAGAATAACACTAGTCCTTACAGTCATCTGCAATATGAGTAGAATCAGTACCTCCACCCTGCGGAGTCGGAGCACCCCTACCAGAAGTCATTCCACCTCTACCGTACTGACCACAACCTCGACCCCTGGCCAGAGGCACTGAATTTCTAGATGGAGCAGTTGAATGAGAATGTTGGGGTCCTAAATGAGTCTGTAGAGGATATTGTTGCATCAAATTATCTGGATCCCCGCAAGTAAACCAAGATCTCAGCACAAATAACTACTATTGCGAACCAAACAAACTATCATGTACATCTTGGCCCTAGCCCTAAGATCAAAGTCTACCACCTCTAAAATGATCAAGTCTACCCAATTATCATACCCGACCAAAGAAATAAGAAAGGATCGATACACTCGATCCATCACTAAGGATTCAACCACTAGTGTAGAAACATGAATAGGCACAAGCATGCAACTAGACACATATCAAACCCAACAACAAAATAGGTAGACACATATGGGAAACTAGATTTGGGATCAAATAATACAGACGTAGTTTGATGGTAAACTGGGACGATACATGTGATCATCGCATCAGAAGTCTCGGCCTCAAGTCTCTCTAAAAAGAATAACACTAGACCTTACAATCACCTGCAGTATGAGTAGAACCCCTACCTCCACCCTGCGGAGCTGGAGCACCCCTACCAGAAGGTATTCAACCTCTACCGAACATACCACGGCCTCGACCCCTGGCCAGAGGCACTGGATTTCTAGATGAACCAGCTGAATGAGAATGTTGGGGTCCTGAATGAGTCTGCAGAGGACACTGTCGCATCAGATGATCTGGATCCCTATAAGTAAACCAAAATCTCGGCACAAATAACTACTATTGCGAACCAAACAAACTACCATGTCCATATTGACCTTAGCCCTAAGATCCTCGAGTTGACTTCCCACTCTCAACTATTGGCATAGATGCATGAACCTCCCCACGACACTGAAAAGAGATACTACCTCTATGAGAACCTCTTCCTCCAAATAAGGCACCAAAAACCTAACCATACGATTGGACCCTCTTGGGCTCCCCAAACTCCTTTAAAACCATCAACTCCGCCTCCTAGGTGGTGCTCATAATGGACGGGAAGGAATCCCCCTCTATTGTTATTCTAGGAACATAAGACCTGACGGAGAAAGTTAACCCTCTCCCAAACCTACAAACTATCTCTACCTCATCCAGAACAATAGTCATAGCATGCCTAAAAATCTCATAGATACGAGCCTCATACTTGGTCATAGACAAACTGCCTCTGAGTCAAGCTCTCAAACCTCAGTCAACTCTCCTCCCCGACGCTCCAAGGAATGAAGTAGTCTTTTAAAGCACTATAGAACATATCCCACTCTGACAGCGTAGATCCAACTGGTCTAGACCTTACAAAAGTTCTCCACCACTCTCTAGCGTATCCACGAAGCTGAATTGCAATAAACAAAACACCACAAACATCCACCATACCCACTTCCTCAAAAATCTGACATCACAAAGTCAAGAACTCATGAGCATCCTCACTCTTACCAACCTGAAACTGGGCGGTTTCATCTTTTGAAACCTCTCATAACACTACTGATCAGCCGCTATCAAAATAAAATCAGGAGCAATCTGTTCACTAAAAGGCGGTGCATGAATCACTTGTGGCTCATTTGATCTTGAATACCCAGAACTTGTTGCTCACCTAGGAGCAGTGCCCCTACCCTTGTCTGAGCACCCTGTGGCGTACCTATCGCACTACCCTTAAAGTTTTTCTCTAACATACCAAGTATCCTCAACAAAGTCTCCTAAAAAAAGGAGCTTCAAACTCGAGAAAAACCTGGTCCTCAGCAACCTCAACATGTGGATAAGGGGAAACCACTCTAGCTCTTCCTTTAGCTGGTCCCGCTCAAATGGTACGACCTTTACCCGGTGCTACTCCACAAGCATGGCCTCTAGCTCAGGCCTAACCTCTACCCCTAGCTGGGGTCTCAACAACAGCCTTGAGCATTACCTCTTATCTATAACTGGAAACAGAAGTTATGGTCCTCGGCGTCTACCAAAACAATATATGGTAACTCAATATTAGAGAAGGTAACCATGCACGATAAGAAAAAGTGAACAAAAGGAAGTTTCCCAATAGACTTCATAGCCTCTCAAAGATAAGTACATGTGTCTCCAAACTAATCTTTAAGACTCTACTTAGACTTGGCTTGTACATATGGGAGATCTATGAACTTGGGGCTCTGTTACCATTTGTCACGAAAAAGTTTTAGACCTGATGACACTTGTTAATTCTCACTAAGGTAAGTCAGTCTCAACCCAATGAAACAAAAGAAAATTAAAAAGATAAAGCAAGAACTAGATAAAGCAAAAAACTTATTCTTTTTGTTAAACCTCTAAAATATGGTTGTTACGTGTACAAGTCACTACATACATAAAGTGTGGAATTAAGAAATAAGTAGAAGTCTCAATCTTTCTGTTTCTCAAGTAGTACAAAGCATAAGAGAGGGCCCATTGGGATGACAATCAGTTACCTCTCAATAGTCCTTTGACAAGCCTCGGGAAGTAAGAGAAGAAGAGCAATTACGCTAATATGGGCTCAGAACCTACACAAGTATAGAAGAAAGGAGTGAGTAACAACAACACGGTATTAGCAAGAAACCTAATAAACAATGCATCTATCTAGAAAATGAATACTCTTTCGCTCCAACCGAACCTCCTTAAACTACAACCTGCATAAAATTCAGCCCCACCTAACAGTTCTATAATACACAACTCACAAGGCTCAATAATCACAATTCAACAAGCAAGTCACACATAAGCATCAAAATGCATCAAATAACAATAATAAATCTCTCGCCGGAACTATTTCCTATCGACACAATATCACTAGCCAGAACCATTTCCCATCAGCTTTATATCAAATCACTAGTTAAACCCATTTCCTATCGACTTATTTTAATGCACTAGATGGAAATGACCTCGACATCACAAACACATGCCGAAAATGACCTCGGCATAATAACACTCACTAATAATGACCTCGACATCATAAACATTAGCCAGAAATGACCTCGGTCTAATTGTACTCGTCAATAATGATCTTGACATCATAACTTCCACATGTCTCGTCATGGTGTTCAACAAACAACGCACACAACCAATATCACACCACATGGAAGAGACAACAATTCATGCAATTTAAGTTCACATTCATGCTTTCAAGCATTTTATTAATCAATCAACAAGGGTCCCAACAAGGCAATACACATCATCATGATCATCACATGGCCTTTTCATTTCAACCCATCTTTATTCATTAGGATTTATCAAGTGGAAAATAACCCTTCGCCTCATCTCAATTACTCCCAACACACAAACAACAAAGGGAATACACGAATTCTACTAAAATACAAGATTTAGGAGATCACTTGTCTTAAATCATTCAATTAATCACTGCAAGAGTTGAGTCTTCTCCTCCCGACCAATGTCCAAAGCCACACAATCTATAACAATCAAATATTCACAATAAATCTCCAGAAACAACAACACCCGTATTAATTTCTTTAAAAAATGGGCCAATCAACTCCAAACCTAATTATGTAAATAAGGTTTTATTCCAAAATTTAATACTTGAAAACAATACTTAGGGCTTCAGGAACTCATTGGTGAATATCATTTAGAAAAAGGACTTAAAATCATTTCACAATCTCCAATTAGTTTAGATCTTGAGTTCTTGAAAAAACTTATCAATTTACAAATCAAATCCAAAATTTTGATATTAGAATTCATAAATAATCAAAGGGAAATGAAGTTTTAGGGTCATAAAAGCTTACTCAAATGATTTAGCACAAGAAATTCTTTCAAAAATCGCCATCAACGGTTTTTCAAGCTCCAAAATGGAAAATGGGGCTTAATCCCCGAAATTTGCAATCCAAAACCCCTCTCTAATATCGCAAAGAGGTCATGGTTTTGAAAAAGTGAATCTCGAATAAAAACTTGGCCCTTGCAATCATGAACTGACTTTTATTTAAGCAAAGGTTGCATCGCGACACCTCATTTCACGATCCTGAAGTAAGCAGGATTGACCTCTCACGAACATAGCATATCCTTCTTGAAAGTGATGCTCGCTTAAGCGAGTAACCCATCACTAACGCGAAGTCAGAGACACCCAAAAAAAAAATCAACCAACTCTCAAAACATCAGAAAGACCTTCGGGATTTGTTCGGAACCCCGTGCACAAAAAGTCATATATACAAATCAAATATACTCAACGTTCCAAACTCAATGGAATCGTCAAAACATGAATCAAGGTCTGCTTGACCAAAACTTCATGAAAATCATAAGAAACTAACCCAATGCCTAAAAAGTTTAAACAAATTTGGAACCTCTCAAAAATCAATCAAGACCTCACGTGGCATAGAATCATTCTTCAAATACAACGGAACTCTTACAATTCTGATCTGAGCATTCGAACCCCAAATTTTGACCAAAGTCAACACAAAGGCTTAATTTTCATAATTTCAAAAACTTAGGATCTCAAATCCTCAAAAAGACTCTAATCTCAAATCGACATCTCTCACTTATTAGATTCTACATTTCAGGATTGAAGGAATCGACAGAATTTTATTCTGACACACGAAACTCTAAAAGACACTGAGAACCACTTTCTTAACAATAGTAGACTTTCAAACTCAAAACTTACAAAATTCTCAACTTCAAACTCAAAATTCAAACCCAATTTTAAAAACTCAAACATAAAAGACTCTGGAGTAGTATCGAGAGGAAAACATTTAATTCACAAAACGTTGCAAAAATAACAGACCGGGTCATTACAGTATCAACGGGTAGTGTATCATTAGGACAGACATGCATCACTATATTTGACTTTGCATGGCATCGCATAGCACACCATTACTATTTTTTTTATCTTTATGAGTGATTTGTTATGGACGTTATGGTTTGAATATGAAATATTGTGTCGATGACCTATATATGTTAAGGTGCAAGTTTGAATGTGATTACGTGTGTCATGTGTTATATGAATGGTAAATTGTTAGGTTAGGGTGGTCTGATTTCTGTGCAGATTGTAGTTGTGGAGGTTCGGTTGGAGTATTGAGAGTACTTATGTTCACTATTGCTTTACTTAGGGTTAGTATGAATCTTGTTAAGTACCATTGTTGTTGGGTACTCACTCCCTTGGTCTTGATCACCCCTTCTTATCTTCGTCTGAGGCTTACTGTTGGGAGCTTGTAAGGTAGTTGTTTGTCATCTCGGCGGACATCAATTACTCTTTCATTATGTCCTTGTTCTTTTCTAGATACAAAGACATTAAAACTTGTATTTCTTTGGAATCTATTGTAATACTAGAGGCTTGTACACGTGACACCAATTTTTGGGGTATTATGAGTTATGTTATTTTATCTGTAATGTTCATATTATGCTAATTCTTTACTCTATTTTACTTCAGTATTTATCTTGTTTAGTTTCCTTTTGACTGACACGTCTCGGTGGGATAAGACGAGTGCCATCGCGCTCAATATTTGGATCATGACAATGTCAGCCGATGGAAGTGAGAAGTTTGGAATATGTTTGGTGTTTCTTCCATCAATCATTACGATTTACACCATGTACCAACAAACTATGATTTTGAGGGTCATCCATTATGAATAGACCTTCCTTTGAGTGGATATGTGAAAGTACGCTACGATGACTCAGAGGAATGTGTGATTTTTTAACCCATTGAGATGATCCAAGAATTTTGCTAATCCTTGGGAACAACGTAGCGATGGAAAATTCAGAATCATAATAAGTCTAGTCTAGGGGATAAATAAAAAAAAATGATATTTGTTTCATAAGAATAAGAATGAACTTCTATGAAATGAAAGAGTTTCACGAGAATTGTCTTGATCATCGGATAACATTGAAAAAATAAATAGAAAAAGTGTTACCGAACGATTTTCTACAATTTATATTAATGTGTAAAAAGATATAAAATAGATATAAAAATTGGTTACATAATTTTTTTATACCAGGTTATATACAAATATATATATATATATATATATATATATATATTAGTAGATAGAAAGGATATATTATATGGTATACAAGATGGTTACATAATATTATTTATATTAGGTTATATTTAATATATTAGTGCATGAATTATGTATAAAATATTGTGTACAAATTGATTTCTTAATTTTTTGTTTATACAAACGTATTGTAGTGTATGATAAATGTATGAAAATGATAATCACAATTTACTTAATGGAGTGAATTCAATTAAGTAATGAATTTTAAAAAACAAACAATAGAGAGAATGAGGGTATGTATAATATTCCTGAATGGATCTTCACAAAAGAGAATATTAAAAAATAAAAACAAAAAGTAAGAAAAATTTATGAAATGAATATCATAAAAAAATATTGTTCGCTATATTTCACGAAATTTGAACCTCTTAAAAATAAAACTACCATAACTGGAAAAAACATGGTTAACATATTTTTTTTAACCCCTTTATGTAACGATTCGATCCATTGTTACTAAAGGGCACCTCGTGCCGAGTCCCAAAAGTTTAAAAGGGTGGTGCTAGAATTTTTTTAAAAATTAAGTGCAACGAATTTTGACTTAATTTATTTTTTGGGTTGGGTTGACGTCATCCCTCCATAGAGGAAGGCTTCCCTCTATGGAGGCGCCACTATAGCAATTTAAGTCCCGCTATAGCGAGATGCCGAAATTAGCAACCTAATTAAGCGTTGTCTTTTATTTTCCTCCCACTTTTGAAAGGAGAAAATAGAAGAGGGTTGCTCCAAAAACCCTCCAAAAGCACCCAGGGCAAGGGAGCAATAGAGGGAGGAGAATTTCCGCGCAAGGGATGTGAAAGTCTATGGATTTTCCATACTCGTCCATCAAAGTTTGCTTTTGTGGAGTCATATTCATGGAAAAGGTTCATCAGCGGTTGTTTGGCGCCTAGGTGGGATAAGTTTTCTTACAATTGAGTGGTTAGACCTTTTTATATCACATTCTATCTAGCAAATATTCAAAGACGGTATGCACATGGCTTTAGACACAGAGACTGGATGGTTAGATATTGATGTATGTTCTGTTAGGGCGAAGACGAGATAACGACTACGGGGTGGTTCTCTAGTTATTGATTGTTAATCTTGAGTTTCCTTGTTAGGATGGTTGTATGTTTACAATTGATCTATGTATTCATATCTACTGCTTGTAGTATCATTTGTGCATTGCATTGTAGGGGATATATGAAGTGACATCACTATAGGTAATCTCATCCAATGAACTTGTGATGGTGACTTGTGGTTTTCAAGTGGTCTTATTTTATATGATTATGCATAATTGTTTGTGTTTGCTGGTTGACTCGGGTACCATGCCTGGTACAGGATATCCCCATTGTTGGCTCGAATACCACGTCATCTATATAGTAAGATTTGACTTGAAAACCATGCATGATATGGAGATATCCACATACGGTTGGCTCGAGGACCACGCCAGTACACTAACTAAGGATGACTCGAGTACCATGTCGGTACACTAATAGTTTTGTTTGGATTTCTTGAGAGGACCAAGTATGTGATTATGGTCCCATGGTGTATTCTTGCATGATGTACTTGTTGTTTGTTGGATCCCTAAGTAGTTCAGATTACTTGAAAAGTGAGTTGATCTCAAGTTTGATTAGTGGGTGATCATGCAAGACATGGATCATGTTACACTACGTCAGGGTAAGGTCTAGGAGTCTGGATATGTATAACTTGTGATGATGAAGGTCAACAAATTTTTAATTGTATCTAAATTCTTGGAATTCTCTTGCATAATTGTCTTGAATCCGAGGTTGATTTTATGGGGTCTCAATTCTATTGCTGTATATTGTTAATAATAATGAACTTGGTTTTGTAATGGGTTCTGAATTTAGTTTTCTAAAGATGATTTGGTCTAAGACGACAGTTTCTCTTATTATTCTAAAATATGAAGCGAGTTGGCATGGTGTTAAAAAAAGGTAGCATGTTTGTTGATAGGGTTAGTGATGGTCTGGGTTTCAAGGACATTAATGTGATAGAAGGGTTAGACTATGATTTGTCTTTTTGGTGATATTGTATTCGTGGTTATTAAAGGGGTAGAAGGGCTATGCCATAATTGTGTGTTGTTGTGAAGTTCTAGGTAGGCTGGAGAAGTCTTAGAATGATGTAATTAGAGTGTTTAGTCACAATATTTACCTCAAAAGGTAAGAGGATGTAGATTGAGACTTGGAGTGGTGTAACTTTCATATTGTATGACTTTTATGTTTTTATATTATGTGGTAGGTTCAGGTCGACGGATGATTCTTGTCAGTACGTGTTGTTTGTACTGATACTACTCTTGTTATGCCACTTTGCATAGTGTAGTTGCAGGGTCAGTGATATTTCATAAGTGCAGGCGACGGCGATCTCCAACAACTTCCATGTATCCTTGCCTTATGGCGGGAGTTTTGTCTTACTTCTTTGTATAAATTGTACTTCCTTAGTACCTCTTGTAACTATTTAGACTAGTTCCTCGAGGGTTGTTTTTAGTTATTTGCAAAAACCTTTGTATTAGAGATTGAAATTTCTCGAAAGTTTTCAGTATTAAAGATGTTTCCTACATGACTCATTTATTTTCCAATGTTTTAATCGGTTTGGGTGGTAAAGATTTTTCTATCAAGGGGTTAGAGTAAATTCCCGCACCACCTGATTAGATTAGGTCATTACCCTTTATTAAATTTTGATAAAACTCTACTATTATGTTTCGAAAAGTGAAATTGGTGTTATATTTTATAATACTAAGTATTTTATGTGATTCTATCTAATCTATTTAATTCCTAATAACAATTAACACTTAGTTATAAATGTAACAATATTTCATCAATGAAAAGAAAATAATAGAAAAGGTAACAAATTATGCACCAATTCTTTTCATTTAAGCCCTGATTTGTTTCAACTGTTTTTTTTTCAAATTCATCAAGTTAGAGTTGTATTTGGTTATACTTCTTAAAATATGTGGAATAATATTCATATTTGAATATACTACTATTTAAAAAGTGATTTAAAAAATAAGTTATAAAGTATTTTCTAAATTCTAAACATGACTTTAAATTAAATTTCAATTTTTTACAATCACACACTGATCTTCAAATAAAGTAAAATTAATATGAATCGTAATTTTTACAGTCAGACGATAAATTTAAAAGTGAAAGGAAATGAACGATCACACAAACAATTTTTTTGTCTTTCTATGTCAATAAAAAAAAAGCATGTAGTTGCTACAACAAATTTCCTTTGTCCTTTGAATTTTTTAATAAATCTTACCATTGAAAAATAATAGAAAGTTATCAAATACTCTCTTATCAAATACTCTCTTTTGTTCATTTTTATTCATCGGTATTATAAAAATATTATGTTATTTTTACTTCTCACTTTTAGCATAGTAAGAGATTTTATTTGTTTTTGGGTTTCAACCTCAACTTTAATTACATATTCATCAAATTATTTTTCAAGACCTAAGATTATGTATCAATTAATATAGATATTATGATAAATACTCATATTATCATTTGTTTTAAAAGATATACAAAATAAAAAATGAACAAAGAAAATTGCCCATAAAAATGTTTCATAGACCCTAATCAAATATAAATGATCATAAGTAGGTATGCTGACGACCTTATATCCGCTAAGGATCATTCACACAGGGGCAGATCTACGTGGACAGGTGGGGATGCCACGGCACCCAGTAATCTCGGAAAAAATATTGTATATATGCAAACTAATACAATGTATATTAACTTTGCCACCTAATAAATAAAATGCTGAGCAGTCCAATTGGCGAAGGACATGATTTGCCACACAATCAATGCGGGTTCGAACGTGCTGTGCCAACACCTATTTTTTGCTTGTTCTTTTTTCCTTTTCCTATTTAACACCTTATTTATTCAAAAATTATTCCTATAGCAATTAAAAATCATTTATTTTTTTGTTTTTTTATTTTTCTACTTATTTTAAAAATAAATTATAAAAAATAAAATGGAAAATCCCTGTCTTCTTCTTCACTTCTTCACTGCACCACCCTCTAAACGTCTGCCTCTCTTTCTCTAACCCTTTTTTATTCTTCTTTTGCATTTTTTTTAAAGTTCCATTTTTTTTATAAAATTAATATAAATTGATTGTTTTTTTCAGCAGAAGTCGTTATTCTTTATTAGATAATTATGGTAGTAAGTGATTATAAATCCAAAATGGTGAAAAGCTTTGAAATGGCAGCAGATTCTGACGAAGAAGAAGAAGAGAGGCGGAGGCGGGGGCGGGGGCGGGGGTAGGGGTGGGAGTGGGTTGATTGGAAATAATTTGTTGTTGTTTTTAGTTCTTTTTTTTATCTAATTGTCACGTGTCATTATTTTATTGGTCTATCTGCTATGTATTTGTGTTTGAGACATACGCACTTCTGTCTTTCACCAGATTTTCATTTTGTGTTTAATAGATATAAATTTGTTAAGATTAAAGTGTTCAATAGGTACTGACCTAAGTTAAGGTGTCTGACTGAAATATGCGAACAACTTTAAGGGAGGGGGCCGTATATGACTTAAGTCTCTTTTTTTAAACCATTTATTCTTATTTATTTACTATTCTTTATTAAATCAAATTGACTCATTTTCACAATTAATTTTTAATTTTTTTTTACTTTCTCTTTCACTAATTATTAATCTCTTGATATGAGTGTTACTTGTTTATTCTTTATCAATTAATGAGTACTGGATCATGAATGTCAAATAAATATTATTAAGAATATATTTAAAGTATAGTTTTTAAAAAATATAAATTTAAAAATGATGAATATTATTATTAGAGTTTTTTTTAATTTAAAGATTCTTTTGATCTTCACTGACGTTCTTGCTAAGTAAGATGATTAGACTAAAACTATAATTTTTATTCTTTCCCTACTATATATCTCCAACAACACATAAAGTCAATGAAATATGAATATATTAAGTTAATACTATTAGATAGTTTATATAAGCTCAACTTTTAATGTGAAAAAACTTTTTTTCCTCAAAGTTCAGCGAATAAGACATCTAATTTCAAAAAGGAAATAAAAACTGAATTGTTTAGTTATCTCTAATATCAGAATATCTAAAAGAAAATATTACTAACATGCATATTTGATCGATTTGTTTATAAAAATAAAAAAAGATTAGTAACCCGAATTGTAACCTAAAATTGAAGCAACCGATCCTTTTATCTTACTTGAACAATGTGGCACCCACGACCTTCAAATCCTAGATCCGCCTCTGTTCACACACGTATATATACTAGACATTGGAGCTTATACCGGCACAGATTCAACATAATATATATATATATATATATATATATATATATATATATATTACTCTGTCTCAATTCATGCGATACAAATGAAATTTTGATAGTCAGTCATTTTTTTAACGATTTGTAAATATTTTAAGTTGATAATTAATGTGATTTATACTACTTTTTAACATAATTTTTATATAATATACGATATTCTTTTTGTCCCAATATATGTGGTATTGATAGAATTTTGAGAGTCGGCCAATAATTTTATCTCTTTTAAATATGTTTAGTCCCTTATTGTGATTTATAATATTTTTACATCATTTTGAAATAAGATATATTACTCCCTCTATCTCAATTTATGTGATACTAATATAATTTAGGAAGTCAACCGAATTTTTATATGTCATTTGAATTTTGAAGTTGTAGATTATTGTAATTTATTTATAGTACTTTTTAGTCATTTTGCTATGTTACTTCCTTTTTTCCATTTCCGTGGACTGATAGAATTTCTAAACACTACTAAAATGTCACACCCCAACCCTAGGTGAGGCGGACAAGTACCATATGAACACATGCTTTACAAGTGATCTATGATGAGAAAGTAAACTACTATGCAAATGAATTTACCAATGAGAAGTTTCGTATACAATACATGCAGAACCGATACATGTGACAAGTGAAACTATGAATACAGATGATAGCTTTACAATGTCTACAAAGCCTCTACTGGAATTCATGACTGTACCACTAGGAAAATATGCATAGTAAAGACTCGGCAAAGCCCCGAATCAACCTGGAGCTCACTAGCAATCGTTGAGTATCATGTGCTTCTATTGGGGAGATCTATTAGTTGAGTACATATACATGCAGCATGAAAGGCAGCGTCCCCAATAAGGGACATCAGTACGAAAGAATGTACTGAATATGTAAGGCATAATACAACCATATGTAAAATGAAAGCTCAAGTGAAATCAAATACCAATAGATAAGGATTAGAGACTACCTTTGCTTATACTTTTGGGATCGTGTATGTTACATTTTTTTCTTTACTTTGTTGTACGTTATAATCTTTATAAGGCATATGATACAAATGACCAGCTGATCAGTGGTAGAAGAGGATGACCCATGCTAGGCATTTTAACCCCTGGAATGCTGTCCTCATAATTCCACAAATTGGGATCGGCTCATGCTTTCGCCCCTGAGCTGCCACCCTTCTATACCAATTGGGATCGACCCATGCTAGGCTATCGCCCCTGAGCTGCCACCCTTCTATACCAATAAAGGGAATATATGAACATATTGAAAAGGTAACATATATGTATATCCAACATATAAACATATGTACCATGTGTAATCTAGGATCATTTTGATTTATATAAGGGGAATACGTGCCAAGGGTACTTTGACGATGAAATGAGTTTAAACCTTGCATGCTAATACTTGGTAGAGTAAGCACGTATATTTAGTAATAAAATCATATTAGAGTATTCACTTTAATGCTCTAGGAAGTAGGAACTGCAACTATTGATCAGTCACTACCAAGGTGCTTAGAAAGCTTACTTTGTAATACAAGTGTTGGATTCATGCCAAAGAAATAAGAAATCGAATAGCCTTACATACCTTATCCTCTGACCAATACAACTATCACGATTCAGCCTCCCCCAAGGTTTTAATCTCAATTCCTGCAACTTCTTCTTATAACTTGAATTTCTCTAGAACTTCAACTTCCCTTCACACTTGGTTTGCAGATATGAGGGTTTCTTCAAGAATCCTAGAAGGAATTTTTAGGCTGCTCTTGAGAGAAAAGAGAGAGATAGCTGAAGTAAATTGTGAATTTTGTGTGTTAAAATGAGTGAAAAGATCAGCTCATATTGGATTTATATAGAGCCTTCTTGACCATAAAAAATAATCCTCTAGAACCTCCCTTTTTTGGTCCATTTTCAACCACTAATTGGTCAAGTAGGTGATGCACCTACTTGCTTTCACTTGGGCTTAAATAGGCCTCGGCAGATTTGGCTGCTGGGCTTTAATTTCATTTTCCTTTTATTTAACTTGGTTTGGGCTCAAGTGAGTCCATTAGCATAGGCCCAATCTGATCCATAAACCTTGGCCTTTTTAACTAGATCCATATAGCTCAAGTTGGTGATACACCTACTTGGTCCTTTGGATTGGTCAATAAGTCAAAGTAGGTGATGCACCTACTTGTCACCTACTAGCTTAGTTAAGTCAAGTAAGCAACTCACTTATTTTATTCCATTTTCTAAATATTAATCCCTTTTACTTTAACTTAGCACTTAACTTTCAACTTTCAGCTCAATTACCACCTTACTGTCTCGAGTTTAAATACTCCCGTTGGAGTTAACTTGCAGTACGCATGCTGAAACGTGCAAGGCATCACATCACCTTCCGAGCTAGTTTAAACCAACACTAATCATATAAGAAACATGGTCTCTCACCTATACTATAAGTCTATGTCAAGTATCACAAGAGTAGAACAAACATATGCATAATATGGCCTGTTACAAGAAATCGAGTCCATAAGTATACCACAAGGAAATTTATAAGCATCATATAAATAGAACTAGTACACGTAGAATATGGGGTGTTACATAAAAATATGTTAAAAACGACGGATAGAAAAGCGACAAACGGCGTCGCTCCAAAAAGCGACGCCATTTGCCACACTGTTAGTCGCTTTTTAATAAAAATATTTTTTTATTTTATTTTTTACAAAAGGTGACGAACGACAACTTTTAGTCCGTCGCTATGTTTGGCGGATTTTTGCGCCAAAAAAAATATGTAGTTATTAATTATTTATTTAATATAAGTAGATATGTCGTTTGTCGCTTTTTATCTAAAAATAATTATTTTTAAGTAAATAATTACCACGTTGTCTGTCGTTTTTGAGTAAATTTAATTTATTAATTATTTTTTAAATTAGCGACGGACGACATCTCTTAGTTTGTCACTTTTTAGTCAAAATGACTGGTCAAACACTTAAAGTGACGGCTAGTGTCGTTTAGTCCGTCGATTTTAGTCAAAATGTTGGTCAAATATTTTTTTTAAAACGACGGACAATGTCGTTTATTCTTTGAATTGTGATTCAAATATTTTTAAATGTTTAATTAAGTTTGTTAGTTTATATTTTATATAGCATGTTTGTCGTATGATTTATATGAATGAGTTTAATTGAATTGAATTGAGTTTGCAAGTGAGCAGCAGAAATTGTCAATTTCTACTGTCAAAAGAACTACAGAAAAAGTGACGGACGGGGTGATTTTGTCCGTCTCTTTTCTGTTTTTTTCTTAAAAAGAATCCCAGAAGAGCAACAAACATGGTTCTTTAGTCCGTGGTTTTTCTATATTTTTTTTTTAAAAAATCAAGAAAAGTAACGGACAGGGTCCTTTAATTCTTCGTTTTTTTGGGTTTTCAAAATATAAATTCCAGAAAAGCGATGGACTGTGTCGCTTTTTGGATTTTAAAAAAGAATAAAGAAAAGCGACGGACGGTGTTCCCTTGTCCGTTGCTTTTCAGGATTTTAAAAAATTATAAATTAAAAATAAATGACAAACGCAGTTGCATTATTCAAGAAAATATTTTTTAAAAAAATAATGAAATCTGTCGCTTTTTAGAAAACTTCGAGCAAAAAAGTGACGAACTTGACTGTATCGCTTTTTCATCAATTTTGACTAAAAAGATGACATAGTCCACCACTTTTGGCCATCATTTTTTGCCAATTTTTTTAATAATGAAAGTCAATCAAATTTTTTTATATATTACAAATTAAAATGAAAAAAAAAGAACAAAATGTAAAATTGTCCGTCTAAGAAGCAAGCATGTAAATGACCACTTGCCTGCTTCCTAAACTCTTATTAATAGTATACTTAATAAAGAATAAAGTATTGTAAAGTAATATATATATCTTAAGGGCGAACAGGGTGTTAATTATATTGGTTCCTCTTATTTATGTTCAACCATCATTGTTTTTGTTGTTTATATAAACCATGTTTATTCTTTTATTAGCACGGAAAAGGGGCATGCACCTTCCTCAAAGACCAATTCAAATTCAAGTTCGTACTAGTCACAATTATTTCTTTCATTTCACACCACATATCGTGCAAATTAAGCTTTGCTGTCCCCTAGTTCTCACTTATCGTTACGCCACTATTATTGAGGGATTTTTTTTTAAAAATGACTGTTATTTGAATTTGTTAATAATAAATAATTATAAGCTAGGTATTTATTATTTGTAGCAACGGTTTTAAATGTTAAACAAAAGTTTAAAAAGTAAACTTAATTTTCTTTTTAAATTTTTAATAAGCTATCATTTGAATATAGATTTAATTGAAACTTAAAAACATAATTAAAATTTAAAATTGTATTTGAACAAGCACTAATTTTAAAAGAAATTGTAATATACGCAGGAACTGACCCATATCAATTTTGGAACTTAAAAAAACACTTAAAAACTAGTAATCAAATTTCATGATAAAACAATATTTTATTATTTTATTTTATTAGAAAAAAAAACTTCCAAAATATATCCAAACGGGGCTGAGAAAATGACACACTTCCCTTAATTATTAAGAAACTTAAACGTAACCAATGAAGAAGCAAAATATAAAACTTCCAAATATATGAGTGTCTTTTTCAAATACATTAAAATATCTAACATTTTGAGGCAACTGATATTTGTTCAAACAGTTTTGTAATTGTACCCACATGATGCATCAAATAGAATATTTACAACTTTTGATAGTACGTACATGTATTGAGTAATGTGTAAAAAAATATTTATTTCTCCTCACTTTGCCTTAAGAATTAAGCTTTCTTTTAAATTATCGAGTGTTTAAAATATTTATTTTATGCTTATATTTTCTTTTATCATTAGTTTACCTTTATTATTATTTTTTATTTCTTTACAATTATGATATGTTCTTTTTTATATTTATACAATCAAATTTTTATAAGAACATAAATACTATTTTTGAGATGAAAAAAAAAAAGTGAAACATGTTGATTGAGATTTATTTATTGTTTTTGGTTGAAAGCGGTACTATTTATTGATATCAATTATGCATTCAAACAAGATCTGTGGTCCGAAGAACAGTGACTTTTACATATAGCAAACATAAAAATCATATTTATATGTTATATCTATAGTTTGCATAATTGCTCTCCATAGCAAAATTTATGTTTGCTATGGAGCTTTTGATTTGTATAATTCGCTAGATACATCCAATTTTATATAAATTGTTCAATTTTGTATAAATTTATTTATACATTGTAATTTGTATAATAAGATCTGTATTTGTATAATTATAAGTGTATAGGACGAAAATATATGTATTTGTATTTGTATATACACTTTTCTCTTGCTTTATACAAGCACAAACGTATTTTATACATTTTACACCGAAATGTATAAAATAGCTAATTGTATACCGAAAATGGCTAATTGTATATCGAATCTGATGGTAAAAAAATGGAATGTTTGCTGCGAATTACAAATAAAAAAACTATAACAATAACATTTAATTTGATTAATAATTTACTATTTCATACAATTTTTCCTCCGAAATACTACTAGAATCTGGATATCTTCCTACATTAGTAGCATTATTAATACTATTTGATATTACGTAAGGTAATTTATGCATAACAAGGCTAGTTCCTTCTTTATCTATTCTAAGCCATAGCGGTCGGTATACATGACTGAATTGGTTCAGATTTTTTAAATTTCAAATTAAATTATTTGTGTAAAAAATTTAAATTTATAAACTAAATTAAACTAATAAAATTAGATTTTTTGGATTTTTTCGAATTTGTTCGGACTTTTCCAAATACCAAACCAAATCATTTATGTCGAATTTTTAAAATTTTAAATCAAACCAAACTAACAAACCTCAAGTTTTTTCTGGTTTTTGGAGTTTTCCAAACGGAGCTGACTTGCTGAGAAAATGACATTTTCCTTAATTATTAAGAAAGTTAAACGTAAAAGAAACAAAATATAAAACTTCCAAATATATGAGTTTCTCTTTCAAACACATTAAAATATTTAGAGTTCTCTGGGGAAACAGTTTGTATCCACATGATCCATCAAATAAAATATTTACAACTTTTAATAGTACGTACATGTATTGGCATATTGTGTAATGTGTAAAAAAATATTTATTTCTCCTCACTTTGCCTTAAAAATTAAGCTTTCTTTTTAATTTATTTAGTGTTTAAAATATTTATTTTATGCTTATATTTTTTTTATCATATAGTTTACCTTTATTATTTTTTTTTATTTCTTTACAATTATGATATGTTTTTATTTTATATTTATACCATCAATTTTTATAAGAAGATAAATACTATTTTTCAGATAAAAAAAAGTGAAAAATGTTGATTGAGATTTTTCTTCTTTTTTTTGGTTGAAAGCGGTACTTATTTATTGATATATATTATGCATTCATACCACATCGGTGGTCCGAAAAACTACTAGAATCTGGATATCTTCCTACATTAGTAGCATAATTAATACTATTTGATATTACATAAGGTAATTTAAGCATAACAAGGCCAGTTCCTTCTTTATCTATTCCGAGAGCTAGGGGTGTATATGATCGGGTTGGTTCGGATTTTTCAAATATCAAACCAAATTATTTGTGTACAAAATTTAAATTTATAAACCAAATCAAACTAATAAAACTTGGTTTTTTCGGGTTGGTTCAGGTTTTTCAAATACCAAACCAAACCATTTGTGTCGATTTTTTAAAAATTTAAATCGAACCAAACTAATAAACCTCGTTTTTTAGGTTTTTGGATTTTTTTCGGTAAAGTATTCATACAAACGTATAATTAACTTGTGCTCCAAATATTTCTTTAGTCCAACCAAAATACAACTATCTAAGGTGTTTCTTAAGAGAATAACACAAAATATGAGATGAGTGATGATACTAAAATATTAAATAAGAAAAAAAAATAAAATCATATAAAATAAATATTGCTAATTGATAAGTCATAATGAAAATATTATAAGTTAAAAGTACTAAATCATGCTAAAATATGTCTAATAAGTATTTATTACATGATTAAACACTAAAGAAAAAATAAAATTAGATTATATTTTAAATGTCTAAATCAATGTAAAACTAAAGAACAAATATTCAACATTATTGTCATTCCAGAAATCCCTGACCCGACACTTGTTAGTTTTGAATGAAGAATGAAAAGTGCCCTTCCCTAGCAAGCACCTACTCCTATAAAAAAAGTGAGACTTTACTAAACAAGCAAGAAAGACTCTTTTTATCTTATTAGTCAAGCGCTGACGAGCAAGAAAAGGGATGCACTAAGAAGCAAGGGCTTTCGTGCAGTTGTGCACCCTTGCTTCTTGTCTTATCTTACTTAGTAAAGCAACCTTTCGCGTTAGGCGCTCACCTTTTCCATAAAATAGAATATTTGGAAGTTGGTAAAGACCCGCCCCTTGTTTCAGTCAGGTTCTTAGTGTTGAATTAATTTATTTTGTTAGCATTAGTATTTATTTGATTTCGAGTTAAACTTTATTAGAGTAACTAATATCAATAGACTATAACCTTTATTGGACCATTCAAAACTCTAATTCTCAAAAAACTTGAAAAAATATGTATATGGTATGTACTTAATATGTGAAGCTCCTGGTGATATTTACACTCCTTCTAAAACCTCATGGTTTGGGATACTACTGTCTCTACTGATAACCCCCCTATGTTTCAATCTCCTATGGGTTATCAGTATGGATCTGGGCAGTATCACACACCAACATGAGGTCATTACCCTTAAACATCAAGGGGTTATGGAGGACATCAATTTCCTATGTATCCGGGTCAGATTCCAACAACAGGCCAAGGAGGTGGAGGCTTTGTTCACCCTATCCCTCACTCACCTGTATCCCATGGTAGTGGATCACTATCTCGACTTACAAAGGTAGATTTTTCTTGATTTGATGGGATCAACTTAAGAAATTGGATGTATAAAGTAGACCAGTCTTTTATGATGACACCCATTATGCCCAAAAGGTAAGGGTGGCTGCCTTACATTTTGATGATATTGCTATTGAATGGCATCTCTTTTATATCAAGAATAGACCAAACATGCTATATCCAACTTGGGATGAGTATGTGTATGCTTTGGTGGACAGGTTTGGTAGTGATTATAAGGATCC
This sequence comes from Solanum chiquidenum, assembly GCA_029582725.1. Taxonomy (NCBI): domain Eukaryota; kingdom Viridiplantae; phylum Streptophyta; class Magnoliopsida; order Solanales; family Solanaceae; genus Solanum; species Solanum chiquidenum. The sequence continues at coordinate 33,000 of JAJOOS010013718.1, forward strand.
ATGTCGGAGTTTAAGTTGGCGAGGCAAGTAGGTTCGGTGAAAGAATACCAAAGGGAATTTGATAGGATCATGACCAAGATATCTATACTGGCTGAGCATGTCATCAGTGGATTCATCACAGGGCTGAAATCTGAGATTGGTTTCACTGTCAAGTCTCACAGACCCTTTACCTTGCTTCAAGCCTACCAGTTGACTAGGAACACAGAGTCTCAACTACATGCTCAAATGAAATTGACTAAAAGATTGATTCCTAGTAGGGGAAACCCTTACCGGAAGGGGTATTCTCCAAACATTGGGAGTAAGGGTACAGGGTTCAAAAGGAACCAACAACAAGTTTCAACAGGGACAGGGGTAGAAGATCATCTCAATCTGAGTTGAATGAAAAGAGACAAAATGGACTTTGTTTTTCTGTGATGAAAAGTTTGAGCCAGGACACAAATATGCATCAAAACTTAACTACACTTGCTGGAGGTAGAGGAGGATGCTGAGATCATCATAGATGATGTTCCAAAGGATTAAGAATCCCAAGTGGATGAAGAAGGAGAGATGGAAGTCTGTGAAATATCTCTCCATGCTATTACCAGTGTGATTGGTTACCACACCTTGAGAGTTACAGGATATTGTGATCAAGGCCCACTCAGTATCTTGATTGACCCTTGTAGCACCCACAACTTCATGGAGGAATAATTGGCTAAGAGGTGGGGACTACCAATCGAGACAGTAAGTCCTCAACTTGTCAATGTTGCAGATGGGGGAATGAGGCAAATAGTTGAAGCTTGCAAAGAGTTCAGCTGGTTGATGGGAAGATCCACTTTCAAGTATGATTTTCTGCTTATTCCATTGGGATCATGTGATGTCATACTAGGGGTTCAATGGCTCAAACCTCTAGGTGATCTCTACTTCAATTTCCAGAAGTTGATCATGAAGTTTCAATACCAAGGAAGGGAATGCATGCTAACTGGCAAGGTGGAAGAGGTCAAGACTGTAGAGTCAAAAAAATTGGGTAAGATGGTGGAGAATGGTAGTAAGTTATTCATGATCAAAGTAGTACCAAAAGCTATAAGAGTGGAAATTAATGTTGAGGGTCATCCTAAAATTTTGGCTCTCATAGAAGAATTCAGTCCACTATTTGATAAACATAAAGGGCTGCCACCTACCAAGGGATCCTTTGACCATAGGATTCCTCTACTGGGCAGTAGTAATCCAGTAAATCTTAGGCCGTATAGGTACTCATCCACGAAAAAAGATGTAATTGAAAAACTTGTGTAGGAACTGCTAGATTAAGGTATTGTCCAGGCAAGTTTAGTCCATATGCTTCACCAGTGGTGCTCGTGGGGAAGAAATATGGGTCATGGAGACTTTGTGTTGATCATCAGGCTCTAAACAAAGCAACAATCAACAACAAGTTCCCAATTCCAATCATTGAGGAATTGCTTGATGAGTTGGGGGGGGGGGGGTCCAAGATCTATTCTAAGATCGATCTAAGGTCCGGTTACCACCAAATCAGAATGGCCCAGGATGACATCCAGAAGACAACTTTTAGGACTCATTCTGGACATTATGAGTACCTAGTAATGCCATTTTTCCTAACTAATGGTCCATCAAGCTTTCAAAGTCTAATGAATCATGTATTCAAGGCTCATTTGAGGAAGTTTATTCAAGTGTTCTTTGATGATATTTTGGTGTTCAATAGTAGCAGCTTACAGGAGCATGTGGGACACTTGAGAATCACCTTTGAGTTGTTGTTACAACATAATCTGGTTGCCAGGAAGGGAAAATGCACTTTTGGAGCTAATAGAGTGGAATATTTAGGCCATTTTATATCTGCAAAGGGGGTAGCTACTGATCCAAAAAAAGTGGAAGCTGTACGACAATGGCCTATTCCTAAAACCATCAAGTCACTAAGAGGGTTCCTCGATCTAGCTGGCTATTATCGAAAGTTCATCATCAACTATGGTATAATTAGTAGACCATTGACAGGTTTGCTTAAAAAAGAAGGGTTCAAATGGTCAGATAAGGCCACCAATGCTTTTGATTACTTAAAGCAAGCACTAACTACTGCTCCGGTGTTGTCCATGTCAGTTAATTCATTGATGTTCATTGTGGAAACAAATGCTTGTGACTTGGGTGTTGGGTCATGCCTAATGCAAGAAGACCTTCCTAGAGCTTTCATTAGCAATGGACTATCTGGTAAGCACTTAAGCCTATCAGTGTATGACAAGGAACTTCTGGCTCTAGCAATGGCTGTGACTAAATGGAATCAGTATTTAATAGAAAGACAATTTGTGATCAGAACTGATCAGAAGTCTCTCAAATACCTTCTAGATCAAAAGTTACATACTGGATTTCAAATGAAATGAGTGGATAAACTTGTGCAATATGACTTTGAAATAGTGTACAAGAAAGGAAGGGAAAATAAGGCTACAGATGTTATCTCAAGAATGCCTATGCCTGAAGCATTAGTAGTAGTTGTTGCTCCTATGGACTCTTCATTGTTTGAAAGGATAAGGGACAACTGGTCTAATGATGAAGGACT
>JAJOOS010013719.1:0-42104 GCA_029582725.1 Solanum chiquidenum
ATAAGTCATTCAAAGAAGACAACAACCAAGCATAACACATAAAGTCTCTACACAAGGTCACCTTTCATGCGCTTAGACCATACACAAATTTACATCATATCACATTACCTTCACATAATCAACATTACTCAAAACAACAACCATCCAACTTTGCCTACAAGGCCATGATCACAACATACTTATAAATATAAACACCTCCCCACTTTCAAAGGGATCAAACCTTACAATTATAACATCTACAACATATATATAAAATACTAGAATCAATAATCTATTCACAGCTTCATCATCATCATAAACTTTAGGTCACAATTGCCCATTCAAAGCCAACATCCAATGTAACACAATTGACCATCAATTCCTCATAATTCAATATAGAACACTACATAAATCAATATCCCATAAAAATCTACACATTAATATCACATTATTAGCTCATAATCAATAGACCCACTTTAGACCCAAAATTAGGGTTTCAACATATGCAAGGGTTCATGGAGTTTTTGACCTTAAAACCATCAATATTAACATAAATCATCATTTGAAATACTTTCATGCAAGAACCCAAGCTTAGAATTGAAATTGGGGATTTTAGTGTTTTTTGAAAAACATTGAAATCACTTTGATTTGGCTCTTTGATTGAAAGGAGAACCAAAGATAAAATCCCCATACCTTAGTGATTAATTTCCTTAGGAATTTGAAGAGAAATCAGTAGGAACTCATCCCCTAGCTTGAAGCTTCATCAATGGCTTCCATGGAGTTCTAGAGAGAGAATTTATTTGAGAGGGAAGGTTCAATGTAGAAATAATGAGGTCCAATTCTAGGTTTTGGGGTTTTAACCTATTAAAATACCCTAGAATAGGTTGAATAACCGTGTATAATAATTCCCCAAAGTACCCAAACTACCCCTCACTTAGTTGGACCATTTAAACAAGTCAAACTTGAGTTTTATTTTCGCAGATTTCATCGGGAAACAAATTCGCGACGCGGAGGTGTTCCCGCAAGTTTCTGGAAATTAAATTTCGAGACAGAAGAGTCCATGATACGTCCGCGATGCGGACCAACATTTTGGCCCTTGGTGGAGCTAGTCCGCGACGCGGACATGCTCCCTCCATGAGCATTTTCAAGCTGCCTTGGCAGCTTGCTCGACCAAGGGTTGGGGTCCTTCTCGGGTCCCCTTTGGGTGTCCCCGAGGCATCGTATTCAAACATTCTGACCCTATAAACATTTATTAAGACACTTGGGTCACCTCCACTGATTTTAGACTCCAAACAACATATAAAAACATGCAAGACATGCTAGAACACACTAGCACACAAACAACTAGTTTTCGAACGTCTAGAACTCCTCTTTGACGTTTGACTTCCAAACTCTTTAAAACCGACCTATGAAATCATTTTTAAACATTTATACAAGTTTATCAACTACTAAAACGAATGTGAAGCTCTAATTATCCTATTTCATTTTGAGGGATGTTACAGTTTAGTAAGTCCGGCTCCCCACATCGGTTTCCTCACATTTAGTAAGTCTGAATTACCCACGGTATGTGTTGTCTCATGAGATGGAAACACCCACGTTTAGTAAGTTAGGGTTTCTAGAAGCAATATCCTTGACCCTTAACTATGTTCCCACAAAGGACTTTAGCTTAGTGGATCCACCTAGATAGCTATGTACGAGTGGTTACACCTTAGGCAAGTGTTAACCCTCTCTTTTCGGTGTGGGAGTAGAACACCGGATTCCATGTAGCTCTCATGGTCTATGTCGGTTATTGCAATATTTCCCTAATGTAAAAGTAAATGAAGGTATGGAAGGTGTGAACTCTTACTAGGGCTTTCTTAAGGGATTCTACATAGTGTAAGGGAGGGTATGAGACTTCTCTTACACATTGCACTTGTGGGATCCTAAGAGATGGTTGTAGTAGTGTTCTGTTATGATTATGATGATTATGACTTATGTATGTTGAAGTTATGTTATGCATGATGATTATGAATATGGTAAGTTATGATGAAATATGATCTTAGGAATGTATGCATGAAGTAGGTTGCTTAATGTGATACTTGGCTTTGAATAGGGTTATTGGGTTCTATTCTTTGCATTGCGCTAGTGTTGCTTGGGTTGTCTACATGTTGGGATGATATTGTGTTGGTTTGGACTATGATGCTTACTTTGTGTGCATATTGGATTTACTTGGTAAAAAGCATGTTTTGACTAAAATATCCTTTTATGCATGTTGCAATGGTTTTTATGCATAGTAGCCATACTTAGTACGTGTGTTGTACTAACCCATATTTTCTCCCTTTTCCCCAAACATTTAGGTTCGGGTCGTTGAGGATTTAAGCTTACTTCTCAAGACACTTGGAGTTGCTTCCCCAAGTTGGTGAGTCCTCAAGTCCGAGGACAAGACCCTATGATCTAGCTTCTATATTTAGTTCTTTGCTTATGTTGAAAGACATTGTTGTAATTTCCTATTTCAATACTTCTTTTTGATGTAAGGGCTAAGTCCCATTTTTGATACTTCTATGTCTAGATGGTACATTGTGACGATGTTAGATTCTATTTTCATATGTAAAGTGAAGTTGAACTTCCAAAGTAAAAGTTTTAAATTTTCCGTGATTTTATTCTATGATACATGCTATGATGAATGCTAAAGGCTTGTATAAGGCCTCTTCGAGGTCGAATACGCCGGTAACGACTAGGGGGTGCTCTCGGGTCGTTACAAAATTACTATCAAAAGCATGTACCCGATAGTCTAGTTTATCCCGTATTTCTATCACATCCCAAGAATCCCATCTCCATATTCACATCTTTCATTATTTTACTGTTTTTAGTTGTTACTTGACTACAAACCCCCTATTGATAATTGACATTCGTGTCAAACTCTTTTAATTTAGTATGTTTCTAGCTACGGTTAACTTTAGCATTTTTGCACTTAACCATTTTGATGCTTATCGTGACCAACAACACTAACCTATGGTTCGAGTGTCTATAGTCGATAATATAGTAACCCAACCGACGGTTGGGGTCGTATCCCAAGGGAATGGTAGTGAAAATAGTATTTAGGCTAGAATTTTGTTCTAGTTAGCTGTAGTTTGAGAAATTATCGAATAAAAACAAAGTAAATTCAAGTGGGTGACACCAAAGTGTCAAATATCAATGGGGGTTTGTCACAAGTATAGCTAAAACAACAAAAATAAAGAGAAAATTCAAGTGTGGGGAGAGGTTCTTGGGGTGCGCCGCAATAGATATTGATATAAATTGTTGGGTACATATTTCTGATAGGAAATTTGCAAGATAATAGTGACTAGGCTAAGCTTTAGATGGAAATAAGTTCCCTCTCAAGCAACGTACCCCATTTCAAATGGTTTCCTCTCGAACACCCATTTGCCGCATGAAGGCCAGCCTACGCCTTACCGCACTCAATCTCTTGAGCTGAGTGTTAGGATATGGGACTAGGGCTCACCCTCTCGAGCTGAACCTCATGTCGACCCACTCTTTAGGCCATCAGTCTAGTGGTCTTGGTTTCGCGACCTCCCTCTCGGGCACTCCGAAAACACATGGGTGGCTTTGTATTTGCAACTACAAACCCATGAAATTAAACCACAACCACTAGGTGAAATCACCATTAAAATACATCTAACCTATCAGCAAGCAAGACCCAACAATAATATCAACACATATTTGCTAAATCACACCCCAAGAATGGGGTTTTTTAGCCACACATCAAGAAACAACAAAATACACCTAAAATTATAGTGTAATGAAATGGGTATAAGAAATTAAACCTTGATTTAAGCAAAGGAAGAAGAATGGAGAAGACCCACTTCCAACTTGGGGAAGATGAACTCCTTTCTTCAGGTCTCCCAAAAACCCTCTCCAAACTTGAGAGTAAATATGAAAGCTAAAGTGATAATTACAATAATGTTTTTTTACTCTAATGTTCCACACACGTGAAAATAAGTAGAGAGTTTAGTATTTATAAGCTTCAGAAAATAGTGTTGTGGCGGACCATTCAGCGAGGTTAGTAGCGATCGTCGAATAACTCGACGATTCATCCTTCTTCTTGTTCATCACCTTTATTCTTTGCCTATAGCGTCTATGCATTCTGGACCACTAGGCGATATAGTACTGCTTCGCGAAACTGATCGGCGAAGCGCCGAGTTCTCCTTTTCATTGCCTTTTTGATCCACTTCCTTCAGGGCTTCACGTACTGGAACAGAGGGCGTAATGTGTCCCTTTGGCGATTCACCAAGCATACTTGGCGATGCTCAGGCTTCAACTTCTTCATCCTTTTCATCCTTTTTGCACCTAAGTGTCCATGCTTTCACTAAAACTTCAAATACCTGAAACTTATGCGTTTTCATCAGCTATTGAGATAAAATAAGCATTTGAGGACACTATTTCTATTAAAATAAAGCCCTCAATGAGTCCAATTTGTGGACTCATAAACCACTCCAAGAGCCGTGGTCCTCACCACTTTCTATGGTGGTTGTCGTTAAGATGAGGCAATGCATGGCAAGCTTTGGGCAGGCCCTTGTAATACCCCGGAAACTAGTAGACTAAACTAGAGCCTCAAGTTAAGGCTCTAGAGTTCGATATGAGGTTTATGGCTGTAGATGAGACTTCATGTACATAGAATGAGGCGTTTAGGGGTTAAACGTCAAGTCACGTGTTACACCCTGTAGTTTAGAAGACCATATTTGGTTTAGTTGAGGGTTACAAGGGCAAGTGTCAAGGCAAAGGGGCAAAGCCTAAGCCAAAGGCCAATGCTGCCCTAACCTTGGCAAGCTACTACCCCAAGTTCATGACCATCACCACGACCAGTGGTCTTGACCATAGTTCATGGGAGGTCTTGTGAAGGTCCCTTAGGTTTGTGGGAGGCAAGTCCTTGAGGCTAAGCAACTGCCCAAGGACCACGAGCCACTTCATGACCAGTGATCTTGACCACGGTTCATGGGAAGGCTCGTGAAGATGCCTTAGGATGAGAGAGGCCAAGACACTTTGGCCAAGCCACTGCTCAAGGACCACGGCTCCTGAGGTCCAGTCATGCTGCCTGGGAGTGGGATACCTAGTGAGGGGTTGTTTAGTAAATTCCTTATATTAGTTTTATGTAGGGTAATTTTATTTGGATTTTATTCACCTATATAAAGTATTTTAATTCATTAACCATCCCAACTAAGTCATTAATTCCAAAACCCCAAAAGATCCCAATGTTCTTCATCTAAAAAATCCTCTCTCTAGAAAACTCAAGACTTGAAGAAGAAGATAGAGCTTAGGTGAAGAACAAGATTCCATTGTTGCAAGCTTGTGTAAGGGATTAGAATAAATGTATGTTAGCTTATTCATCTATGGGTTCTTTCACCCATAGAGCCACCTAGAATTCCCTAATTTGATGAAGAACTACCCCAATTCAAGTTAGGGTTTCTTCAATGTTGTGGGTTATGATGGATGTTGATCAAATTGAGTGATTATTAATTGTTTATGATTGAATTAGTAGTGAATCATGATATTAAGATGAAATTACAAGTTTCCATGGTTAACCCTAGTCTAATTGATGAAATTGAATTATGTGGGTTTATGCCATGAAAGGTGAAATTGAGGATTCATAGTTGATATTCTAGAATTGATGTTTTTAGTAGTAATTGTTAAAGAATAGGAACATATATACATGAAATTAATAAGATTATAGTATATATTATGGATCATAACTAGTAAAGTTGAAATTGAACCTATATGATGAATTATAACTAGAATTGCTTAAAGATGAAGCTGATGACTAGAATGTCTTGAAATATAGACATGATATAGAATGTGAAAGGTCTTCTAACATAGAATTATTCTAGGTTTAAAATCTAATCACCTAAAATGAATCAAAGCATGCTAGACTAGAATAGCTTGAAGTTGTCACATATGGTCCCTTCATGTTTAGCTTAGCTTGGTATGACAAGACCAAGATTGGTAGCTTGAGTTAGGAGTTCTCATGGTAGCTTAGGATGGAGGAACCATGCATACTCTGCTAAGGGTAGCTTGAACTAGCATTTTAAGAATTCTCTCATGGTAGCTTGAGTTAGTAGTAGTCATGGTAGCCTAGGATTAAGGACATATACTCACCTAATAGCTTGAACTAGCATTGTAGAATGCCTTAATGTTAGGATTGATAAATCATACTCTCCTAAGAGTAGATTGCATTAACATCATATGATGTTTTGCGTAGTAGCTATGATGGAACACTTGTACCCTTTCTCGAATAGGTTGGACTTGCATGTTAGTATGCCCTCCATGGTAGATTGACTTAGCATAATGTAGTAATAGTAGCTAGATTATTAGCTTGGTCTAGCCTAGTAGGGTGCTATTCCTTGGTAGCCATGAATTGATAACTTGTGATCATTCATGTATGATGTCTTACCTTTTATTATGACAAGAAGTAACTTAAATGAGTAGAGGCAAATAGTAAAGAGGGACTAGTCCCCAACTAGTGAGTATGTATGATAGTTTAAGGTGGTAATTAGTATGAATGGTAGTATGGGATGCCTTTCATGTATTGCACAAGTATGACTTAAAGATACTTATGAAATGTTTTCGATATGATATATGTTTAGCTTGGGTTGTTTCTATAGTTTCCTTCTATGATGTGATTGACTAAATGTGATAGTCTCCTTGTCTACATGAAGTAAGCTAAGAATGATACCAAATGAATGGTAAGTATGAACAAGGTGACTTCAAGGTTATGCTTAGTGTGAATGGTATTATATGGGATGCCATTCATGCATTGCACAAGTATGCTTTGAGATTACTTAGGAGTATAGTACTCTTATGATATGAAATCCTAAGACTTGACTATGCATATAGACTATGATTAAGATTACCAAAAAGGGATACTTAGCTTGGATTGTATTATGGGATGCTACTCATGCAATGCACAAGTATGCTTTGAGGTTACTTGAGAATAGTCCTTTTATGATATGAATGAGTAAGGGTTGAGAAAGGCTTATATGATTCTTATGTTAGAGACCTTGTTTATGATTATGATATTGTCTCTTATGCTTATAGTTGATGTTTCATAAAGTATTTGTTATGCTTATGGATTATGTCTCATGTTGACTAAACCTTATGATATGCTCTTATGATGTTATGCTAGATAACATATTTAGTACATTTTGTACTAATGCATACTTTGCCTACATTCTCATCAAATGTAGGGTTCAAAGATTTCAGTCCAACCTTGGAGCTAGGTTTCTAAGGAGAAAAGGAGTTGAAGATTTGGTGAGTCCTCATAGCTTCGAGGACACCACCACTATTTCATTTATGTCTTTTATTTTTCATGTTGAGACTGTTGTATGGGCTTTTTCCCAAGAGTTTTATTTAAAAATTGTATTTGATTGTTTGAGACAAAGTGTAGTAAAGACTTCCGCTTGCTTTTATAAAAGACTTCAATTGTATGGATAATTTTTTTTTAAATTTCCGTACTTTTTTATTATCTGATGTTATGATATGCTAAGGGAATGTGTGAGACCCCTTCAAAGTCAAGTACACCATGTTACATCTAGGGTGTACCCCTGGGTCGTGACAGCCTTTGCCTTGACCCTTGTCTCTTTGCATTGGCTCTTGCCCTTTTTCCTTTGACGTTAACCCTCATATTTAGCTCTAGTTTAGCCTACTAATTTCTGGGGTGTTACAATGGATGGAAGGAATCCATTGATGAAAACTAATCATACCTTGAATCAAAATTCTAGCCTTCAATGGAGAAATTGAGACCTTAGTTTGAAACCCAAAATTAATCCTTCTTCTTCTTCAAGTTTCTAGAGATAGAATTATTTGAGAGTTCTTCTTGTTTTTGGTGAGCTTAGAGAGAATGATTTCGATTGGGAAATTTGGGGGGGGGGTAAAGACATATATAGGGGTCCTTAATATAGGCAAAATGACAGGTGCCACCAATGGACCAATCGACGGACCGTGGTCTGACCCACGACCCGTCTTGGTGGACCATCGTTTGGTGTCAAAAAGGTGATTCTTGGGCCTCAAACCATGGAGCATGGTCTGACCTACAATCCTTAGGTCTTATTGTAGTTCTTGGTCCTAAGCAGCTTCGGAAACTGGCTAGTCCACAGAACACACTACGGTCTGTGGTTCTACCCCAAGTCGTGGTTCTACCTACGGGCCGTGATTGGACTTCGTGGCTGGCACCTGCAACTTCCCAAAATTTGATTCATTTTCCTTTTTTGGATACAGGGTGTTACAATATCTCCCCCTTGGGATCATTCATCCTCGAATGAGATTTAAACTGGTTCTAAAAGAGTAGGAGGGAAACTAACAACCCAACCTACAATGCAATGTATACAGCCAAGGAGGAATTATGGAATCCTAGCTAGGACGTTGTCAAAACATCATAAGAGGGGTGAAAATAACTCTATCAGTCCATCATGCATGGAATGCACAAATCAAGGTGGAAACATCAACTCCTAACTAAATATACTCAGTGCGTAGGAACTACATCTAGCAACCCGATATGCATGAAATTTCAAAATTACTCATGTTCAAGGAGGAACTACCTTCTTCAAGCTAATAGCATACTCAACACAATCTCATGGAGCCTCTATGCAATTCACACTCAAAAAGCATAGCTACAGCATGTCCATCAATTCATCTCATGAAGTCTATAGGAAACTCATACTCAATGCACAACAACATGAGGAAAATCAATCATATAAACTCATTTTCTTTCAAAACACAAGTTTTTCATGAACATGCATAATCATAATGAAATCATGAAACACATAAAACGCATGACTCCCAAAATAAAAGGCAAACCAAGCAGAACTCATTACCTCAACCTAGAGTAGGAGTAGAAGGAAAGTGATAAGGATATCAGAACATCATACCGGCCTCTGCCTCCCAAGTATCACCCTCAAGTAACTGATTCCTCTATAATACTTTCACGAAAGCTACTTCCTTGTTTCTTAACTTCTTAACTTGCTGGTCTAAAATCTCAACCGAAACTTTCTCATATGATTCTTTTAACTCCCATACCTTATAAGGGAACTATGGATATCGTTTCACCAGCACATATCTTCAACATAGAGACGTGGAAAACAAGATGCACTCATTCCAACTAATTTGGGAAATCTAACTTATAGGAAACCTTACCAACACGCCCCAAAATCTGATATGGGCCTACATTCCTAGGAATGAGCTTCCCCTTCTTACCAAACCCCATTACACCCTTCAGGGGTGAGATTTTCAAGTAAACCCAATCCTTAACCGTAAACTCTAGATCCCTTCTTCTCACATTTGCATAAGACTTTTACCGACTTTGAGTCGTTTTCAACTTTTACCTTATAAATTGAAGTTTCTCTATAGTCACTTGTACCAATTTGGGACCTATTAGGGAAACTTCACCCACCACAAACCAACCTATAGTAGATCTACACCTCCTACCATATAAGGCTTCAAATGGAGCCATATCAATACTCGAGTGATAGTTATTATTGTAGGCAAACTCAATCAATGGAAAATGGGCATCCCAATTACCATTAAAATCAATGACACATGCCCTAAACATGTCTTCCAAAGTTTGGATAGCACGCTCCACTTTCCCATCAGTTTGGGGATTAGAGATCGTGCTAAGCTTAACACGAGAACCAATACCCATTTGGAATGACTTTCAAAACTGAGAAGTGAATTTGGTACCACGATCGGAAATAATGGACAAAGGCACTCTATGTAACCTTATCATTTCTCTTAGGTACATCTTGGCATAGTCCTCCGCCAAATAGGAAGCCTTAACGAGAAGGAAATTAGTCGATTTCATCATCTCATCTACTATAATCCAAATAGAGTCATGTTTTCTCCAGGTGCGAAATAACCCAACAATGAAGTTCATATTCATGTCTTCCCACTACCAAGTAGGAATGCTAATATCTTGGGATCATCCTCATTCCTTGAGTAAATCAAAATATCATCGATGAACAGAATCACAAACATGTCAACATATTTCTAAACACTCTATTCATCAAGTCAATGAACGCTGCCGGAGCATTAGTAAACCCAAACAACATTACTAGAAAATCATAATGACATTACCGAGTTAGAAAAGTTGTCTTCAGAATGTCATCTTCTTTCACCCTCAATTGGTGATACCTTGATTGGAGATCAATCTTAGAGAAATAACTTGCTCCTTGAAGTTGGTTAAAGAAATCTTTTATCCTTGGAAGAGGATAGTTGTTCTCAATGGTCACATTGTTCAGTTGACCATAATCAATACACATAAGAAGAAACCCATATTTCTTTCTAATAAAAAAACTAGAGCATCCCATGTAGAGATACTCGGTCGGATGAACCCTTATCCTACAAATCCTTAAACTGTTCTTTCAACTTTTTAAGTTATGTTGGAGCCATACGGTAAGGAAGAATAAATATATGTTACGTGTCTTGGAGAAAGTCAATGCTGAAGTCTATTTCATGCTCGGGAGGAATACAAGGTAGATTATCTTAGAACACTTTCAGAAACTCATTTACAATAGGGACCAACTCAAGAGAAGGGGTTTCAGAATCTAAATCCCTCACCCTTACTAGATGGTAAAAGCAACCCTTAGAAATCATCTTTCTAGCTGTAAGATAAGAGACAAACTGACCCTTAGGAATAGAATTTCCCCTCCTTCAACTCTAGGATAAGCTCATTCGAGAACTGAAACTTGACTACACGAGTTCTACAATCAATAGAAGCATAAAAAGAATGCATCAAAACCACACCCAAGAAAACATCAAAATCAAACATATCAAGCTCTACCAAGTCAACAAGAGTAACTCTATGGGACAAGGAAACGGAACACTTTTTATTGATCCTCTTCGCCATAGTAGAATAACCAATAGGAGTAGAGATAAAAAAAGGTTCTATCAACACACCGGGGAGCACATCAAACCTCATAGCCACATATGGCATCACAAAAGACAAGGTACAACCGAGATCAAGTAAAGCCTAAACATCAAGTTGGGAAACTTTCAACATACCGATAACCACATCCGGAGAACTGTCTTGTTCACCTTGGGTCTGAAGTGCATAGAATCGGTTTTGCTTAGGAGCATGGGAACCTGTACCACTAGGAGTAGCATTCTTGCCCTCTCTTTCTTTATCCTTAAGCATCGGGCAATACCTTATATTTTGACCACTCTTACCACAACCGAAGCAACCATCGGTGTTGGCTAGACGATTACCCTCGTGCTTCCTTCCACACACAGTACAATTAGACCTAGGCAATGAACATACACTACCATTAACTCCTTGAGTCTTAGGGTTAGACACCCAATCTTTGTTGAACTTAGGAAGAGCATTAGAGGAACCTTGACGTGAAAACCTCTATTGGAAATCACTATCACCTCTCTTAGCCCTCTTTGCCTCTGTAGACTTTTCCTTAAGTTTATCCTTGTCAATTTGTTGTGCATGCATCATAAGACGAGAGATGTCCATATCATGAATGAACATTGGGTTAGGTACTCTTTAACCACCATTTCAGACACACTCGAAACAAACTTACTCATCTTAGCCCTTGAATCTGCAACCACTGTTGGAGCATACATAGACAATTTGGTTAACTTTAGAGCATACTCTCTTATCGAAGGTTAATGAACTCTAGCACCTTAGCTTCCCTCATCTTAAGGGGAAAAAACCTATCAAGAAAGCCGGCCTTGAACTTTTCTCAATCAAGAGGACCCGGATCTTCTTGTCTCCCTTCTTTCCATTAGTTATACCATACTTGAGCCATATCTTTCAATTGATAAGTGGTCTACTCCACCTTTTCCATGGCATAACTCCCATGATCATCGACACCTTATAGACCTCATCGATAAATTCTTGAGGATCTTCCTCAACTTTTGAACCATGAAACTTCGGAGGATTCTTCCTTGTGAAGTCCCTCACTCTTGAAGCCGATGAATTCATATATAAGCCTACGGGAACCACAACCTCCATATTGTCTTGCGCCGTCACCGCTTGAGAAAACACTTGAAAATCAACCCTAAACTCCGCATTAGACACATGCTTGACCAAACGATCGAATGAAACTTGAGGAGCTTGGGGAGGAGCTTCTTGTTCCGCATTCTCCCTCACGTTCCATCTAGCATAAGCTCTTCGGGTAGCCATATCCACAAGAACATAGGATAAGGATTAGGAGAGAGAAACCTTATAGAGTTAAACTTTATCGCATGACTTAAGATTAATGAAAGAAGTGGAGTTTCCTAATCATCTTGTAGCCTCTCATTCATAAATATGGCGCGCTTCACACTCATGAACAAGACTCTATTCGACGTGGCTTATGAGACATCCTAGGACCATTCTAAACCTTTTGCTCTGATTACTAAGTTTGTCACGACCCAGGGGTACCCCCTAGATGTAACATGATGTATGGAACCCAGAAGGACTCCTTACTAGACATTTAGTCAACATAGCATAAGAAATAGAACAATAAGAGTAAAAAAATAGTCGAAGTGCAAACAACTTTAAAAAAATGACAAGCGGAAGTCTAAACTCTAGTCTCATCATAGCCATTGAATACAATAGAATGAAATTGGGCCTAGCCCATACATCATGTCCAAAAGAGAAATACATCAAAGAAACTAAAACAATGAAATCTTTCTTCAAAGCATGA
This sequence comes from Solanum chiquidenum, assembly GCA_029582725.1. Classification (NCBI taxonomy): domain Eukaryota; kingdom Viridiplantae; phylum Streptophyta; class Magnoliopsida; order Solanales; family Solanaceae; genus Solanum; species Solanum chiquidenum. The sequence continues at coordinate 12,639 of JAJOOS010013719.1, forward strand.
GGACTCACCAAAGCTCTGGAGTGACTCAAATCACCAACTAGCCACGAAACTGAGCACCCTAAATATCGGACCCTACTTTTGGGAATAATATAGGAAAGAGTATGCATTAGTACAAAATGATATACTAAGTATGATAGCCCTGCATGAAACATTTAAAAAATGCTAAAAGGGACATTTCATTTCATGAAATGTAATTGACCAAGCTAAAACATAATATGAAAGAGGTATAAAACATAAGTCATAAATCATGGTCAATGCAAGCTAACTTCTTTTTTAAAAGCTTTGAACTCATATGCGATACTTCTTGAAGTAACCTTAGTTCATTCTTACTTGTGGGGAATTAGCTTTAACCGACATAGAGAACATGTGAGCTATAACATGATCCTCCCGTGTCTCCCACACTGAAAATGGTTGTTATACTTGCCGAAGTTAGAATCTTGAACTTCCAGATTTAGTGGATCCAGTAGCTATCAACTTATGGGGGCACATAGTTATGAGATAAGGATATTGCTACTAGAAACCCTGCCTCTACTAATGGTAGAGCTTCTATCTCATGATATTAATTCTAGAAACCCAGCTTCTACTACCAGGAAAGCTTCCATCTATTCATCAAAATATACTCGGTGCTATGCATAAATCCCAAGAAATATTTATTAAGTCTTGACTTATCTCATAACTCATGGAAAGGTTCCCTTGGACAACCCAACCAAACTAGTTCTTAAGGATAGCTCCTTATCATTGACTCAATTAGGTGAGAAAACCTTTCAACGTAATAATTCTTTCTTATATAAGAAAACCTTTCACATCATTCTTGTATGTGTTTCGTGTGAATATCATTTCACAGCACAACATCATCTTTGGTACTTTACTCCGAAAGCACCCTTAAAACATTTGCATAGTTTTCATAAGAAAATGCATAAGTCCATATTTTACCTCTTGAGGTCAAAACAAACTTCCAATCATAAACTCTTTAAAAATATGGGTTAGATATGGATTTCATCATAAAATCCTGTAAATCTTGCAATACGTGCTTAATTCATAAAACTTTTCTTTCAAGATCAAAATCCCACATCATATAGTTCATAACTTGAAAACATGGGGATTGCATGGGTTCATGGGAAAATCATCATAAAATCATCATGTATCATCAATTCATGCATAAGAGAACATAATTCAATCATTTAAATAAACTTTGAAGAGAACCCATATAATTTAAGAAAACCCTAACTCAATAGGGGAATTCTACCTTTTGAAATCGAGGAATTTGGGAACTTAATGGATGAAAGGAATCCATGGATAAAAACTATCATAACTTGAATCAAAATTCTAGCCTTCAATGGAGAAATTGAGACCTTATCTTGAAACCCTAGATGAATCCTTCTTCATCTTATTCAAGTTTCTAGAGAGAATTATTTGAGAGATCTTTTTTTTTTAGTGAGTTTAGAGAGAATGATTTCTATTAGGAAATTTTGAGGTAAAAACTTTAATGGGGGTCCTAAACATAGGAAAAAGGATAGAGTATAGGAGCTTATTAATTAGGAAAATACCCAATTTTCCCTGAAAAATAACTGACACCTGCCACCGACGGACCCAGTTGACGAACCATGGTCTGACCCACGACCCATCCTAGTGGACCATCATTTGGTGTCATAAAAGTCTGACCCACGACCCGTCCTGGTGGAGCATCACTTTTTGTCAGAAAGGTGATTCTTGGACCTCGAACTATGGACCCTAGCCACATACCTTGTTCTGACCTTCAATCTGTAGGTCTGGCTGTAGTTGTTGGCCCTCAACAACTTTAACAACTGGGTAGTTCACAGACCACACTACAGTCTGTGGTTCTACCCATGGGTCATGGTTGGCCTCCATGGCTGGCACCTGGAACTTCTCAAAATTTGGTTCATTTCTCTTTTACGGATACGGGGTGTTACATCTTGTTTTTACAGGGTCACAAGAATGTATAGCAATGAGACCATTGAAATTAAATATTTTATGGGTGTTTGATTCAAGGTCAATGACCAAAGCTTGAAATTTTACTTTGGGGAAGGTGGTGATGTGGAATTTATTTAACCGGTGTACTTGGAAGATGCTTGAGAGAATTTCCATGTCATGCCGTGAGGTTAAATAAAGTTCTTCATGGGAGGCAACCCAAGTTTTAGATGTTTACAATAATGTTTGATACTTGTGTTGGTGAAGAGAAAATATTAGGCAGGCCAAGCACCAATTCAGTGAGTCACCTAATGCATTGGGTGAGCCCCCATCGGCTTGCCCTTGGAGGAGCTCAAATTACCAGAGGTTTCTGTAAGATTTAGCACACCAGAAGCTATTTTGGTGACTCACCAAAAATACTCAGCGAGCATGAGTCAACACACCATTTTGGACAACATTCCTGAGAAAATTAGTGTCAATGTAGGTTGTCAATGGCATGATTTGGCGACTCATTTTTCTCTCAAGGAGAGTAACCTCTTGTTCTCCAAACTTGATAAGAAATTTAATGATAACTACATGCATAGTTGGTGAGGTGAACTCCTTTTGCAATTAACCGATATGGTAGGCGATCCAAGTCGCCCCTCATCTTAGTGGAGAATCTACCAAGCTTTGCTTGATAGAGAGAAATTGAACTTGGTGTTCGTTCTTTTCACTTATTGCATTGAGGGCACTGCATATTTATTTTTTTTGGTGTGAGGGAACTGGTGCCTATTCCCCTTTTTGATTTCTATTTATTTTAGGTAGGTTGTATTTTGATACTTTGTTATTATGTATTTATTAAAATTTGTTTCTGAGTTGTGATCATTTTCTTTTCTCTATCAAAATCCCAAGGACTTTTAAATTAGTGAAATGATTAAAGATCTTGTGCATTTGGTGTTGCTAATCAAGTATTGATCATGTTCAATATCGACCTCTTTGATAGTGCTCTTGATGGAAAAATATATTTGTGTTAATGTTGTAAGAGGAAATTTGTTTCGCATTAATTTTGCATGATCTTATAGAATCTTGTGTTTACTAGCTGAGGATTAATGTGAGCCTTGTGATAAGCATTGCATGCAAGCTTCTTAACTTTGTAGAGATGTGTAAAACGGTTATGTTTGAAGTTTCCTATGAGGTGAGATCCTACTTGAACAAGTTCTTGTATACTCTTAGAATTTTACTTGCTAGTATGATTCTTTGACTTGTGTGTCACGACTTGGGGCTATCCCCTATATGCGACACGGCGTACTTGACCCCGAAGGGGTCTCATAAAAGCCTTATAGCATTCATAACATTCGATATAAGGAAAATAGTGCGGAATTAAAATTTTCTTTAAATCCAACAACCAAAAATACTCATTTAAAAATACAACGGAAGTCTATATCTCACATGCCCATCTAAACAATGTCTTGAAAAATAAAGTAGGGACACAACTCTTTTCAATCGAAAAGACTAGAATTGTATATTACCTGAAATGAAAGGAACTTCAAAAGTACTTGTCCTCGATCTATGAGGACATACCAGTTAGCCTTGGATGAATATCAATCTAAGCACTCGAACTAGAGAGAAGTAACTCATTTGCCGGAACCAACATTTGTAGTAAAATAAGAGAAATATGGATTAGCACACAAAAATGTACTAAGTATGATGACCATGGAAAAACATGCTCTAAAAGGGATAATTTGGTTGAAAACCATGCATTATTCCACTTTTTGGAAATATCATGTACATTAATATAAGAGACATCAAATACAAGTTTAATCATCATACAAGTCATACTATCACATTTGAACATAATCAACATGTAAACCATTACCTTCACATTATGCCTTCACCTCAAGTAACCCTCATGCTATACCTTGTGTAATGTATGGATATCGTTCCATACCACCATCCACACTAAAGTACCACATTAAGGTCACCAAAAGTGAACTTACCATTCCTTCCTTTTCACCTTTACACAATACTCATACATAAGAGACCTAACCATTTCATAAGGCATGACAAGGGAGAATAACTCATAATATAACCCAAGTATAACATGCATCTTTACATTTAAGCATATAGGAGTAAACATTCTTCAATTACTTCATTAAGAGGACTTTCATACATTAGTCATTAGGACTTAGAGAACTCACTATGACCCTCTCAAAGCCTACTCGTGCAATGCATGACTGGCATCCCATACTACCACCCACACGTCGTAGAACCTCTCAAGAAACCAAAATGCACATCTCAAATGATGGGAATATGCATTAACCGACATAAACCGTGAGAGCTAACCATGGAATACAGTGTCGTATGGCCCCACACCATAGAGAGGTGTCCAACTTGCCTAAGGTTGAACTCGGTACATTTAGCTTTGGATGAAATCCACTGGCTAAAATCGTATGTGGGCACATAGTTATGGGATTGGAAGATGCTCATTGGAACCCTAGCCTAACATTGGGAGAGTTTCCATCTACCCTATCCACTCAGTGCTTAGCCTCCATTCCCATAGAGTATTTCATTCACATTACACTAATGTGCTTGAGAGGAATGACATTGGTCTATCAAATTACACATGAAAGGAATGACATAGGCCTATCAATTCACAGTACATTACATGGATAGCTCCTTGACTTTCCAAGAAGGGTGCCTTTAACATTGGGTCTACCGATACAAGGTTCATCATTTCACACGTGAAAGGGACACCTACACTAGGTCTACTGATTCAAGGTTCATCATCACATTAGTTTCTAGACTCATCATGAAGGGCTACCAGCCCTAGGTCTACCGGTTCAAGACATAGCCTAGAATACTTCATAATTCATTTATGAAAGGAATGCCATTGGCCTATCGATTCATACTTACCAAGTCAAGACACATTCATTAGTCATTTATGAAAGGAATGCCATAAGCCTGTCTATTCATATTCATTAAGTCAAGACTCAATCATCATTCAAGAAAAGGATGCCATATCCTACCAATTCAAGATACATCAATCCACATTACATTCATTTATACAAGAATAAGATGCCTAAGCCTACCAATTCAAGTTAGAACATCACATCATGGAAACCCTTCACATTCCATCATCATCATTCATGAGTGTCAAATTGAGAAATATCCTTTCAATAATAACACATTTACATTCACAACATGATTACATTAACTTTATTGAATTCACATTCATATACAAGATATCATGATAATACTTCAATTCCTCATAATATGCCTTCAAGGCCATGAACATCAAATCACCAACACACCAACAATTCATGATAATTAAGGCATGGATAATGATACAATTCAATAACCCAAAGCAATTTAGACATATTCCATTCATAAACTTTCATAATCAACAAACCCACTTCATAAAGGCACAATTTAGGAATTACGGGAATTCATGGATTCATAGAGTATTTTTACCATAAATCATCAATTAAACACTAATACATTCATAATATGCCATTAATAACCATTTAAAAATGTTTGATGAAGGAACCCATGAGATTGAGTAAAACCCTAGGTTTTTCATGAACTTGAAAACTTTGAAAATTTACTTTGAATGGACTCTAGCGGTGAAAGATACCCCTAGATGAAGGATCACCATACCTTGCTATTGAATCCTGATGAGTCCACAAATTGGACTTATTAAGGGCTTTATTTTAATAGAAATAGTGTCCTCAAATTCTTATTTTGTCTCAATATCTGATGAAAACTATTAAGTTTCAGGTATTTGAAGTTTTAGCGAAAACATGGACACTTAGGCACAAAAAGGAACAAAAAGGCTAGAAAGAACATAAAAACTAAAGCATGAGCTTCGCCGATCACTCTTAGAGAATCAGCGAAGGGAAGCACTCTGCCCTTTGTTCCAGTACGCGAAGCCCTTAAGGAAGTGGATCAAAAAGGCGATGAAAGGAGCAGTCGGTGCTTCGCCAAAAAGTTTTGCGAAGCAATGCCATACCGCCCAATGGTACAGAACACAAACATGCTGAAGGCAAAGAACAAAAGGCGATGAACCAGAAGAAGGGTGATTCACCGAGTCATTCGGCGATCGCGACTAACCTTGCCGAATGGTCCACAACAACACTAAATTTGAAAAATATAAATACTAGCCTTAGTTATTATTTTTAAGAGTCTGAACATTATTGTAATTTTGAGACTTAGAATATTAGTTTGTTCATATTTTCTCTCAAGTTTGGAGAGGGTTTTTGGGAGACTTGAAGAAAGGAGTTCATCTTCCCCAAGTTGGAAGTGGTTCTTCTCTATTCTTCCTCCTTTTCTTAAATCAAGGTTTAATTTATTTTACCCATTTGATTTTAACATCATTTTAGGTGTAATTGCTTATTTTTTGATGTGTGGCTAAAACCCCCCATTCTTGGGGTGTGATTTAGCAAATATGTGTTGATATTATTGTTGGGTCTTGCTTGCTGATAGGTTAGATGCATTTTAATGGTGATTTCACCTAGTGGTTGTGGTTTAATTTCATGGGTTTTTAGTTGCAAATACAAAGCCACCCATGTGTTTTCGGCGTGCCCGAGAGGGAGGTCGCGAAACTAAGACCACTAGACTGATGGCCTAAAGAGTGGGTCGACATGAGGTTCAGCTCGAGAGGGTGAGCCCTAGTCCCATATCCTAACACTCAGCTCAAGAAATTGAGTGCGGTAAGGCGTAGGCAGGCCTTCATGCGGCAAATGGGTGTCCGAGAGGAAACCATTTGAAATGGGGTACGTTGCCTGAGAGGGAACTTATTTCCATCTAAAGCTTAGCCTAGTCACTATTATCTTGCAAATTTCCTATCAGAAATATGTACCCAACAATTTATATCAATATCTATTGCGGCGCACCCCAAGAACTTCTCCCCATACTTGAATTTTCTCTTTATTTTTTTTGTTTTAGCCATACTTGTGACAAACCCCCATTGATATTTGACACTTTGGTGTCACCCACTTGAATTTACTTTGTTTTTATTCGATAATTTCTCAAACTACAGCTAACTAGAACAAAATTCTAGCCTAAATACTATTTTCACTACCATTCCGTTGGGATACGACCCCAACTGTCGGTTGGGTTACTATATTATCGACTATAGACACTCGAACCATAGGTTAGTGTTGTTGGTCACGATAAGCATCAAAATGGCGCCGCTGCCGGGGAGTTGTGTTAGTTGAGAATTGTTTGGTTAAGTTGAATTTTGTTCTTTTTAGTCATAGTTGAATCTACTTACTTTTAGTTTTAGTTTCTGTGTTATTGTCTTTTTGCAGAGGTGACAAATTAAGTGTCAACGGAACCAATGCAATGGCCAATCCAAAATATGTAGCTTGCATGAGGACTTGCGTCGTGCCACGACGTTAACTAAAGCGCTTCTTGGGAGGCAACCCAAGTTATATTTTTCTTTGTTTTTAAGTTTGAAATAATGGTGTTTTGAATGTGCAGGACAAAGTGTTTGAAAAGTGCAGATTGGCGGGCTAAAGGTCCAATTAGCGTATCACCGAAGAGGTCGGCGACCCCGACCTAGACCGGTGTTGGACTCAAGACAATTTCAAAGTGGATTATGTAAAACTCGGTGAGCCTAGGAAATTATTGGCAAATCACCGACCAAGTCGGCGATCGCGATCTAGTCCACTATTTGGACCCCCAGATTTCTTGGAGGTCCTATAAAACTTGACGAGGTAAGTGATCGCTAGGCGTGTCACCGAGTGGGTCGGCGAGCACGACTAATGTCACCGAATGGGCGAGAACTGGACGGTTTTTAAAAGGCTAAAGGTTTAAACTTCTAACTCTTTCACTTTTCCTCACTTTCAAACTTCACAAACTCACACCCGTACTTTAGTTTCTATATTTTTGCATTTCTATAGTATTTTAGTCATTGATTTGTGCTCGGATTTGGATTACATTGCCGCCTAGCCTTTTAATCTTATCTTAATCAGGATTAATGATTGGTTTTTTGAACCCCAAATTTTTTTTAGTAATTTTGTACTCATTTGCAATGATCTTATCTTAGTGATGTGTGCTGGGCCTCTCCGATCTTAATTACTTTTGCTTATGCCTGTGAAAATCTTGCCCGTAGTATATATATTGTTAAAATCCCATATTTTTGATCATGAAAATTGGTTAAATCTTGTGGGGTTGTGCTTACATATTGTTGAGTTTAGCAGGGAGAAGTCTGAGTATCCCGAGATATGGTAAAGACCAATATTGTCATGCAATCCCAGAAAAGAGCATGGGATATAACAGTAAATAAAGGGGGGGGGGGTCAAATCCTCCCAAGAAGGGAAGATAAGAACCTCAACCTAGAAATAAAGGCAAGGGAAAAAGTTCCATTTCTGACCGGGAGACTACTCCCCGAGGCCCCTATATTCCTTCATGGGCCCGGGGATTCTATGCAGCTGTGAAGGACTTATTAGTGGATACACCCTTGGCAGCTCCTAGTAGGTCTGGTACTACTGTTTCTTCGGAGGTGACTCCCGGTACTGAGACCAAGGAACAAAGTGATCACTGGGCACTGATGCCCAGACAGATGGAGCGACTGTGTAGACAGGACCTCCTTCTCTGTCTTACTTTATTTCACTTTTGGATAATTTCATTTGTATTTGAGGACAAATGTTTTATTTGTGGTGGGGTGAGGCCCACCTTTCTTGTGCGATTACTGTCTGTTTGGATTGTTGAGCTTAAATTGTGTTTTTACACTATTTTTCGTGGATGTTTGAGCTTATGGCTCATTTTGTTTTTATTATAAAATGATTTTGACCCTTCGACCCTTCAAAAAAAATTTCACAAATTTTCGCCACCTTTTGTATGCACTTGAATGTGGACGTTCCTTGGCAAATTTGAGTCTCGGTTTTGATCAATACCGATGACTTGAATAGTGCTTACAATCGAATGAACATAAATGTGCGGCTACGATGAGACCAAATGAAGTTGCATAGACAATGTGTGAACTCTTTGCATCTCGTTGTGATTAGCCATGTATCAAATTGATTCTCTTGTGATGACCGTTGCACACTAGAAAACGTGTGGATTCTTGTTTGACTTTAGTGTCGATGCCTTGTGTGATAGGCTTACTTTGAACCATGTTTGACAACACCTAGAATTTGCCCAGTTAGTCCAGTCAATTAAGTAAAGCTTTCTCTTGGGATGATCTTAGGCACTTTTGAAGAGTGTGAGCTAATTTGACATATACATCTCTTGTGACCTCCCTTGTGAGTGTGTGAATCCCTTTTAAACACCCCTTGAGTCTTAACCTCCTTTGGAAGAAACCGAATGAAGACTATACCTTTCTATATCCACCTCCCTTAATTCTCATGATTGTTTGGTTGAAATAGCCAACTTAGGCCAAGAGCCTAAGTTGAGGGTGAGGTGAAAAGGAAAAGTCAAAGAAGTGCAAGGAAAGTTTACCTTAACCCATGATGTTGTGAAATAATGGAAACCCTCTATATAAAAAAAAAAGAGAAAAAGGGGAAAAGAGAAAAGAGAAAAGAGAAAAGGAAAGAATGAAATAGAAAGTTGTGAAATAAAGTGCAAAAGAAACGGGGTTTCCAAGAAGTCCATGGAAGTGAATAATAGGATGACTCTTGAACACTAAAGGAAAGAATGAAGGAGAAGGAAAGAAAGTGTTTGAAGTACCACAATTCATGAGGATCATTAGTCACTAAACCTAAATGACCATATATTTGCACTCAACCCCATTATAAGCCTTAGAAAGACCTATTTGATCTTGAGAAAGCTGAAACAAATGTTGACTAGAAAATAAGGGCAAACCTATGGGTCAATGCATGCATTATGTTCCTCCTTGTGAGAGTGAGCGTTGTATCTAATTCCCAAATATTAAATTGACTAAACACTTGTGTGTGGAAATGGAATCATCATTTGTGTAAGGGCATTCAAATGCTTTTGTTGAGCTTGAACTTGCATTTGAAGCGAGTAATGCGAGCTTAAGAATCTTTGGTAATGGTGTGTCGGAGCTTGAATCTTTGAGTACACGATTGATCTTTGCATAAGTAGTTTGAGTCTTGTTGTGTATGTTGATGATTCAGTCTTCTGTAACACTATTTTAGACATCCTATTTGAACTGCTGAACTTGGGTTTTACTTGAGGACAAGCAAAAGTTTAAGTTGGGGGTGTTGATGAGTCCACAAATTGGACTCATTTAGGGATTTATTTTAATAGAAATAGTGTTCTCAAATGCTTATTTTGTCTCAATATCTGATGAAAACTATTAAATTTCAGTTATTTGAAGTTTTAGCGGAAGCATGGACACTTAGGCGCAAAAAGGAACAAAAAGGCTTGAAAGAACGTAAAAACTGAAGCCTGAGCTTCGCCAATCACTCTTAGCGAATCGCCGAAGGGAAGCACTCCACCCTTTGTTCCTGTACGCAAAGCCCTGATGGAAGTGGATCAAAAAGGCGATGAAAGGAGTAGTCGGTGCATCGCCGAACAGTTTTGTGAAGCAATTCCATACCATCCAATGGTCCAGAACACAAACATGCTGAAGGCAAAGCACAAGAGGTGATGAACCAGAAGAAGAGCGATTCGCTGAGTCATTTGGCGATCGCTACTAACCTCACCGAACGATCCACCGCAACACTAAATTTGAAAACTATAAATACTAGCCTTAGTTATTATTTTTAAGAGTCTGAACATTATTGTAATTTTGAGACTTAGAATATTAGTTTGTTCATATTTTCTTTCAAGTTTGGAGAGGGTTTTTGGGAGACTTGAAGAAAGGAGTTCATCATCCCTAAGTTGGAAGTGAGTCTTCTCTATTCTTCTTCCTTTGCTTAAATCAAGGTTTAATTTCTTTTACCCATTTGATTTTAACATCATTTTAGGTGTAATTGCTTATTTCTTCATGTGTGGCTAAAACCCCCCATTCTTGGGGTGTGATTTAGCAAATATGTGTTGATATTATTGTTGGGTCTTGTTTGCTGATAGGTTAGATGTATTTTAATGGTAATTTCACCTAGTGGTTGTGGTCTAATTTAATGGGTTTTTAGTTGCAAATACAAAACCACCAATGTGTTTTCGGCTTGCTCGAGAGAGAGGTCACGAAACCAATACCACTATACTAATGGCCTAAGGAGTAGGTCGACATGAGGTTCAGCTCAAGAGGGTAAGCCCTAGTCCCATATCCTAACACTCAGCTTGAGAGAGTGAGTGGGGTAAGGCGTAGGCTAGACTTCATGCGACAAATGAGTGTTCTAGAGGAACCCATTTGAAACGTGGTAAGTTACCCGAGAGGGAACTTATTTCCATCTAAAGCTTAGCCTAGTCACTATTATCTTGCAAATTTCCTATCGAAAGCATGTACCCAACAATTTATATCAATATATATTGCGGTCACACCCCAAGAACTTCTCCCCATACTTGAATTTTCTCTTTATTTTTGTTGTTTTAGCTGTACTTGTGACAAACCCCCATTGATATTTGACACTTTGGTGTCACCCACTTGAATTTACTTTGTTTTTTTCGATAATTTCTCAAACTACAGCTAACTAGAACAAAATCCTAACCTAACTACTATTTTCACTACCACTCCCTTGTGACGCGACCCCAACCCTTGGTTGGGTTACTATATTATCAACGATCGTAGACACTCGAACCGTAGGTTAGTGTCATTGGTCACGATAAGCATCAAATCCCCACGAAAAGTGAGGAAGAAACACCTTCAATCTTCAAGCCCTAGCCTCACCTCACCTCATTATTCTTCTTCAATGGAGGAATTCTAGTGACAGAAATATTTTAGAGGAGATGGGTCTTCTTTTAATTCTATTTGAAGTGACTTAATTCAAGGAATTCAAGTCTAAAAGGGTATATAGTTTCTAGGAAAGGAATAGAATAATGTGGACTCAACTTTGGAAAAGAACTAAGGACCCACAAAGTTAAAACTTCAAATTCTACACCCTTCACGTCTTGGCTCTCCCTTTGGACCCTTAGGCTCGCCAAGGGCACTAGGAGACTCGCCAAGTGCTATCTTGGCTCGCCCAATTTTCCAGTGAGCTCACTAAATGGGTAGATCATTAGGCGATCTAGAGGACCAATGGACCCTGATTTTCAAAGTATGTGGGTTTAGATCTTTTGATGAGAAGTTGACGGTTCTGAATAGATTTTCTAGAGTTATCTTTTTATGCATGTATGATAGAATATGAATTGAATGATTAGAATTGGGATTCTATGATGAATTTTGCTTAGAATTGTCTATGATTAAGGCTTGTGAATAAATATGACTTGTGACCTAGACTAGTATGATGGTTGTAGAGTGAAGCTTGAATGTAGGGCTTGAAGTCATTATGTTGATCACTAGGGCTTATATAATAAGTCTAATATGATGGTATAGCTTGTATGTATGTAGAATGTGAAAGGTATTCTCACATAGAATGATTCTAGATTGAAAGGCTAATTACCTAAAATGGATCATGCTTGTTAGAATAGAATAGCTTGAGATTGAGTCCTATGATTCTTTCATGGATAGTTGAATTATGTAGCTTGGGATGGTAGATCTCATGGTAGCTTGACTTGGTTAGGCCAAGACCATTTCATGGTAGCTTAGGATTGAGACACCGTACTCTCCTAAGGATAGCTTAGGGTTGAGGATTTATACTCCCTTAAGAGTAGCTTGCATCCTAGTGAAAGTTTGCATGGTAACTAGGTTGGTATACTTGTATCCTTTCTAGGATAGCTTGGATTACATGGTAAGGTATTTTCCATGGTAGTTAGGTCTAGCATAGTAGTATGCTATTCTTTGATAGTCTAGAATGATGAATAGTTAGCATTGAGTAAGCTAGTCTAAAGGATTACTTAGTGTGAGTGGTAGTATGAGATGCCATTCATACATGGCACAAGTATGACTTGAAGCTACTTACGAAGTGTCCTCTTATGTGATGTATGCCTAGCTTGGATTGTTGCTATAGTTGCCTTCCATGACATGATTGACTTAAGATGATAGTTCCTTGTCAATAGGTAGTAGGTCAATAGTGACACCTAGAAATGATAAATATGAATATGGTGACTTCAAGATATGCTTAGTGTGCGTGGTATTATGGGATGCCCCATATGCATTGCACAAGTGTGCCTTGAGGTTACTTAGGAGTATAGTGCTCTTATGGCATGAAAACCTAGGTCTTGACTATGAAGGTGGACTATGACTAAAATGACCAAAGAGAGGTACTTAGGTTGAATAGTATTATGGGATGCTATTCTTGCCTTGCACAAGTATGTTTGTAGGTGGCTTGTGGAGTAGTTCTCTTGTAATATGAAAGACTAATGGTTGAAGGATGTAATTATGAAAGTTTAATGTAAGGCTATGATATTCATATGATTTATCTTTTATGTTCATTTATTATGCTTATGTTGGAGATTATGTTATGACTATGTTATTGTCTCTTATGCTTATGTCTTGCGTTGACTAACCATTTGAGATGCTTTATGATGTTGTGCTAGCTTTCATACCTGGTACATTTTGTACTAACGCATATTGCCTACATTCTAATCAAATGTAGGGTGTTGGAAGTTTGAGTTGCTTAAAGACTAGGTTCGTGAGGTACAAGAAGACTTGAAGATTTGGTGATTCCTCATAGCTTCGAGGACAAACCCGTTAAGTCCCTTTTATGTCATTACCTATGTTTAAACTTAATATGGGTTGCATCCCAAGGCTTTTTTTTGCATTATTCGTAGATGGTTTGAGACAAAGGCAAGTAAAGACTTTCGCTTTTATGATTTTTTTTAGATTGAATATTATAAAGAAAGTTTCAAATTTTCCCTACTTTTCTATGATTGTATGTTATGATGACGCTAAGGGCTTGTATTATACCCCTTCGGGGTCGAGTACGCAGTGTTACGTCTAGGAGGTACCCCTGGGTCGTGACATTTCTAATGACAAATTATGATTGTATTGTTGTTTAATTGACGATTTATGATGAAATTACTCTATGAACCCATGATTTCTCCTAATTCCTAAATTGTGCCTTATGAAGTGGATTTGATGATTATGAAAGCTTATGAATGAAAGTTGTCTAAATTACTTTGGGTTATTGAATTGTGTTATCATCTATGCCTAATTATAGTGAATTGTTGGTGAATTGCGGATTTGTGATCATTTCCTTAAGAGGGTAAGTTGTGACCTAATTACATGTTGAAGTATAATTGTGTTAGAGATGTTGATCCACTTGAAAGGTGGAGGTGTTTAATTACTATGTATGATTATGATGTGAAGGATATGCATGTGATTTCAATGATAGAATGATGATCATGTATACTATGAAATTGTGTTGTTGTTGATAGTATATTCTCAATTGACACTCATGAATAATGATGATAGAATGTGAAGTATTTCTCTAGTTAATGTTGAATCTAGAATTGGTAGGCTCATGCACCTTTTTTAAGTATAATGAATGTGTCTTGACTTGATGAATATGAATCGATAGGCTGTGGCATTCCTTTCATATATGAGTAATGAATGTGTGTCGACTTGATAGATATAAATTGATAGGCTTAAGGCATTCTTTTCATAAATGATCTAATATGATGAAGACTCTAGAATCGATAGACTAATGACATTCCTTTCTTAATGAGTTAATGTACCATGAATCGATAGGCTTATTGCATTCCTTTCATGAGTATAAGAATGTAATGAGGGACCATGAATTGATAGGCTCATGGCATTCTTTTCATGAGGACTCTAGAGCTATCTTTGAATGTACCATGGATCGATAGGTTTATAGCATTCCTTCCTTGGGTAATGATGTATCATGGGCCGATAGGCCTATGATATTCCTCCCTAGTACACTAATGTAATGTGAATGATATAATCTATGGGAATGTAGGCTAAGCACCAAGTGGATATGGTTAGATTGAAACTCTCCCAATTTTAAGTTAGAGTTCCAATGAACATCTTCCTATCCCATAACTATGTGCCCACATAGGATATTAGCTAGCGGATTCCATGCCGGCTAATGTTACCATTCTACCTTAGGCTATTAGAACATGTCTTTACGGTGTGGGGCTATATGACACCGGATTCCATGTCTAGCTTGCATGGTCTATGTCGGTTAAACTCTTATTCCCATCATGTGAGATGTACATTATGGTTTCTTGAGAGGTTCTATGAAGTGTAGGTGGTAGTATGGGATGCCATCTATACATTGCACGAGTAGGCTTTGATAGGGTCATAGTGAGTTCTCTAAGTCTTAATGACTAATGTATGAAAGTCCTCTAAATGAAGTAATTGAAGAATGTTGGCTCCTAAATGCTTAATGTGATATGCATGCTATACTTGGGTTAGATTATGAGTTATTTACCCTTGTCATGCCTTATGAAATGTTATGTCTCTTATGTATGGATGGTGGTATGGGACGCTATCCATGGATTGCACAAGGTATAGCATGAGGGTTCCGTAAGGTGAAGGTCTAAGGTAAAGGTAATGGTTTACATGATGATATTGTCTAAATGTGGTATTTTGACTTGTATCATGGTTATACTTGTATTGTATCTCTTATGCTATTGTACATGATATTTCTAAAAAGTGGCATAATGCATGGTTTCCAACCAAAATGTCCCTTTTAAAGCATGTTTTTGCATGATCATCATACTTAGTACATGTTTTGTGTGCTAATCCATATTTCTCTTATTTTACTACAAGTGTAGGTTCTGGCAAGTGATTGCTTCTGGCTAGAATCGAAGTGCTTGGATTGAGTTTCTCCCAAGACTTGGCATGTCCTTATGGATTCGAAAACAAGAACTTGTATGTTTCCTTTTGTTCATGTAATAGACAGTTCTAGTTTTTTCGATTGTAAAGGGTCGTGTCCTTACTTTAGTTTCAAGTACATTGTTAAGATGGCATGTGAGACTTAGACTTCCGCTGTGTCTTTGAAAGATTTTTAAATGAAGTTTTTGAATGTTTGAATTTAAATAAGTTTTTAATTCTGCACTATTTTCCTTATATCGAATGTTATGAATGCTATGAGGCTTGTATAAGACCCCTTCGGGGTCCAGTACAACGTGTCGCATCCGGGGTCTAGGCTCGAGTCATGATAAACGTGGTATCAGAGCACAAGATTTTGGAAATGGTTTTTAGGATCAATGTCTCACAAGCCACGTCTAGTAGAGTCTTGTTCATCGGTGTGAGTCGTGACACATCTATGAGTGAGAGGCTATAGGACGTTAGAAAGTTACATTTCTCTCATGTTCTTGAAGTCATGCCCTAGAGTTTAGTTCTATAAGTGTCCTTTTATTAACCCTTCTCTTGTGTTTATAGGATATGAATACAAGGGCTAACCCAAGAAGGATGAAAGAGGAGATTGTGAATGAGGGAGTTCCTCCCTAAGGTCCTCAAGGTGACCAAGTGCCTCAAGAGAATGAAGTTTCGATGGATCCCCTGTCCATGACCAATAAAGAGATTAGGTCGACTTTTCTAACCCTAGTTCAAGCTATAACGACTTAAGTAAACTGAGATGTGGGGCCTAGGGTGAATTCTAATGAGAGTACCGTGGCCTCAAGGTTGAGAGACTTTGTGAGGATGAATCCTCCTATCTTTCTTGGTTCTAGAGTGGGAGAGGATCCCCAAGAATTCTTTGATGAAGTATATAAGATAGTAAATGCTATGGGGGTAACTTCTAGGGAGAAAGCGGAGTTGGCTTCATATCAATTGAAAGAGGTTGCCCAAGTGTGGTTCACTCAATGAAAAAGTAGTAGGCCTTTAGAAGCGAGTCCTATAAAATGGGAGGAGTTTAAGGGTGAATTCCTTGGTATGTACTTTCCCCGTAAGAAGAGGGAGTGTAAGGTTGAGGAGTTTATCAATCTTAAGCAAGGTAGCATGAGTATGGAAGAGTACTCCTTGAAATACTATCTTGTCTAAATATGCTCCATCCTTGGTGTCTAACCTTAGGGATGAGATGAGTAGATATGTGATGGGTATATCCGACCTAGTTGAGGAAGAGTGCCGTACGATGATGCTCTATAATGATATGGATATTTCTAGGCTGATGGTGTATGCTCAATATATTGAGGAGTCCAAACATAAGAGGATGACTAGGGATTTGAAGAGGGGTAGATCCGATGAGCAAGGTCAACCTAGGTTCAAGAAGAGAGCTCCTAACCAAGATTCTTCAAGTGCTCCTAAGGCTAATGAGGAGAAATGTGGTGGACCTTAATTTTCTAAACCTCTTTGCACCACTTGTGGGAAGAGGCATCATGGGAAGTACCTAGACGGTACTAGTGGGTTCTATGGGTGTGGCAAAAGTGATAATCAAGTGAGAAATTGTCCTACTCTTACGGATAGAGGAAGGGAGGCCAAACAAGCTTCTTATGATGGCCCAAATCCCAATGCTCCAAAGAAGAACCATTTCTATGCACTTCAAGCCAAAGAGGGAAAATGAGCTAATCCGGATGAAGGTACCGGTAAGTTATGGTTCCTTGTTGTTGTGATGAGATCCTTATGTTGTTTTTCATGTTTTACTTAGTTGGGTTTTCTCCTAAGTGGGGGATAGTATGTTGAATAGTAAGGTTGTTGAGAGTGTTTATATCCTTGTCTCTTTCCTTCTATTCCTATTCAAGCTTGAGACCAAGAGTTCTTTGTAGCTTGTTTCATGTTTTGGAGTCATGTGTGAGAATGAGTTTCCATGGTCTCCTTATGTTATGCATGTTCTAGTTGAATTCTTGTTAAATGAGAAAATGAGTTTTCATGATTTATGTTCCTCATGTTAATGTGCATTTAGTATGAGTTGTCTACATGCTTCATGAGGATAAATGGTGAACATGCCGAATTGTGCTTTTGAGAGTAATTGCATAATGTGCTTAATGATGTTGTGATGAGCATGATGTGATTTGGAGAAGGAAGATCCTCCAATGAAATGAAAAATGAGATGCTTAGGTGCATAATGAGTTGGTAGAGGTATTTCCTACTTCTTTTTATTGCATTGAACTTATTGATGTGGAGTTGATGTTTCCTCCTATGTTTATGCATTTATATTGATGTATCATGATTGTGGGCTGCTAGTTTGGAGTGGTTAACCCCTTAATGTGTTTAAAGTGTCATTCGAGGACGAATGTTCCTAAGTGGGGGATCATATAACGACCCTAAAAATGAATAAGTGAAACTAGAGCCTAACGTGTGTGTGTTTGAGTTTGGTGTGAGGTTTGATGGTGTTTAATGTTGTCCCGAGCTATGGTTAAGGGGTTTAGGGGTCAAACGTCAAGGTACGACTCCCCAAGGACCACCCTAGGGGTCCTTGAGGAGGACCCTACGCCTAACCCCCAAGACCCCTTGCAACTAGAAAGTTGTCAAAAATGGGGTGACCTACGGAAGGGGTCCACGCCCCGTAGGTCCATCCACGCCCCGTGGATGGCCTCCGTAGGTCAAGGGCCCCCAAAATAGGTTGAAGCCCCAGACCACGGACCAACAGTACCATCTGTGAATAGACTCACGGTCCGTGAGTTTAGGGTATCGTTTGCACCTGTGTGTGCTATCAAGACTCTTGCAAGCCAAGAGTGGTTTGGTAAATTCCTCCTTTGGCTAGTTAAGTGTTTGGACGGTTATTTTAAGTTTATTAAGGTATTTTAAGAGTATTAAAACACTAAAACCCTATTTTAGATTTCATTATTCAAATTCCCTAAATCAAAACCCCTCCCTCTCCAAATATCTTCTCTCTAGAACTCCATTGAAGACCAAGAGAAGAAGAAGACTTAGGGCTTGAAGAGGAAGGTTAATTGAGTTGATTTTCGTGGAATTCATCTATTAAGGTATGGTGATCCTTTATCTAGGGGTCGCTTTCACCCCTAGAATCCATTCAAAATAGATTTCAAAGTTTTCAAGTTTTTCAAAACCCCTAGGTTTTACTTAATCTCATGGGTTATTTCATCAAATGTTTTCAAATGGTTTCTAATGACAAATTATTATTGTATTGGTTTTTAATTGATGATTTACGATGAAAATACTCTATGAACCCATGATTTCTCTTAATTACTAAATTGTTTCTTATGAAGTGGGTTTGATAATTATGAAAGCTTATGAATGGAAGTTGTCTAAATTGCTTTGGGTTATTGAATTGTATCATCATCTATTCCTAATTATGGTGAATTGTTGGTGAATTGAGGATTTGTGATCACGGCCTTGAGAGGGAAAGTTGTGACCTAATTACATGTTGAGGTAGAATTGTGTTAGAGATGTTGATCCACTTGAAAGGTGGGGGTGTTTAATTACTATGTATGATTATGATGTGAAGGATATGCATGTGATTTCAATGATAGAATGATGATCATGTATACTATGCAATTGTGTTGTTGTTGATAGTATATTGTCAATTGACACTTATGAATGATGATTATAGAATGTGAAGGATTTCTACAGTTAATGTTGAATCTAGAATTGGTAGGATCATACACCCTTTCTAATATAATTAATGTGTCTTGACTTGATGAATATGAATCGATAGGCTATGGCATTCCTTTCATATATGAGTAATGAATGTGTCTTGACTTGATGGATATGAATTGATAGGCTTAATGCATTCTTTTCATAAATGATCTAATGTGATGAAGACTCTAGAATCGATAGGCTAATGACATTCCTTTTTTAATAAGTTAATGTACCATGAATCGATAGGCTTATCGCATTCCTTTCATGAGTATAAGAATGTAATGAGGGACCATGAATCGATAGGCTCATCACATTCTTTTCATGAAGACTCTAGAGCTATCCTTGAATGTACCATGGATCGATAGGCTTATAACATTCCTTCCTTGGGTAATGATGTATCATGGGTCGATAGGCCTATGACATTCCTCCCTAGTACACTAATGTAATGTGAATGAAATTATCTATGGGAATGTATGATGGTTATACTTGTATTGTATGTATCCTATGCTATTGTACATGATATTTATAAAAAGTGGCATAATGCATGGCTTCCGACCAAAATGTCCCTTTTAAAGCATGTTTTTGCATGGTCATCATACTTAGTACATGTTTTGTGTGCTAACACATATTTCTCTTATTTTACTACAAGTGTAGGTTCCGGCAAGTGATTGCGTCTAGCTAGAATTGAAGTGCTTGGATTGAGTTTCCCCCAAGACTTGGTATGTCTTCATGGATTCGAGGACAAGAACTTTTATGTTTCCTTTTGTTCATGTAATAGACAATTCTAGTATTTTCGATTGTAATGGGCCGTGTCCCTACTTTAGTTTCAAGTACATTGTTAAGATGGCCATGTGAGACTTAGACTTCCGCTGTGTCTTTGAAAGATTATTAGATGAAGTTTTTGAATGTTTGGATTTAAATAAATTTTTAATTCGCCACTATTTACCTTATATCGAATGTTATGTACGCTCTGAGGCTTGTATAAGACCCTTTCGGGGTCGAGTTCATTGTGTCTCATCTAGGGTCTAGACTTGGGTCGTGACAATGACTAAACCTTTACACTCAGCCCAGTTACAAGCCTTGAAAAGAGCTTTTTGATCTTGAGTGAGCTGAAACAAATGTTGGTTGGAAAATAAAGGCAAACCTATGGGTGAACTGATGCATTGTGTTCATCTTTGTGAGTGTGAGGGTTGTATGTGATTCTGGAACTTTAAATTGTTAAAGAATAGTGTGTGAATATGAAATTTTTCCTTTGTGTGAGGGCATTTGAGTACCTTTTTTGAGCTTGAACTTGCATTTGAAGCAAGTATTGTGAACTTGAGAATCTTTGGTAATGGTGAGTAACAACTTGAATCTTTGAGTGCACAATTGACCTTTGCACAAGTAAATTGCGTCTTTTTGTGTGCATTCATGTTTGAGTCTTGGGTAGCACTTTTTGAGACATCCTTTTGAACTGCTGAACTTGCGTTTTACTTGAGGACAAGCAAAAGTTTAAGGTAGGGGTGTTGAAGAGTCTGAGATTTGGACTCATTTAGGGCTTTATTTACAATGATTTAGTGTCCTCAAATGCTTATTTTGTCCCAATAACTGATGTAAAACCCTTGATTTTCAGGTATGTGGATTGAGGAACAAAGTACGAACACTAATGTGCAAAAAGGAACAAAGAAACTTGAAACAGTAAAGAAAAACAAGCCTGGTGATCGTCAAGTCCATTTAGCGAGTCGCCAAATGGCTATTTGACCGTTTAAAGTTCTAGTGTGCAAATCCTTGAAGGAGAAAACCAAATTCGCGAGAGAAAGGAGCAGTCGGCGGATCGCCAAGAGCTTCCGCGATGCAACGTCGGATCGCCCAAAGTTACAGACCTTAAGGATGGTGAAGGCCAAGGCACATGGGCGATGGAAATGACCAAAGGGCGCATCGCCGAGTTTATTGGCGAGCCCGACTTACTATGGCGAGTTGCTCTTCGCAACACATTTTGGCGACTATAGATACATATTTGAACATTTAGTTTAGTATCATTATTCATTCTGAAGTATATCAAATTTTCAATATATCGAATTGAGACAAGTTTTCTCTAGTTTTCCCTAAGCTTTGGAGACTTGAAGTTTTTCTCTTTTGAGAAATTGGAAGTGGGTCTTTGAGATTCTTCGAATTGGAACATTGTAAGAATGAAATCAGTCTTACCCAGTTGATGGAAACTCAATTCGGTAACGATTTTTATCTTTTTATAATGTATAGCTAAAACTCCAATTCTTGGGGTGTGATTATGTGATTATGGGCTGATTTAGTTTATGGGTATTGCTAATTGTTAGTTTAAATGTTGTTTAGAAGTAAGTTCAATTAGTAATTGTGGTTTAATTTAAGAATTATAGTTGCAAATGCAGTTCAAACTTCATGTTTTTGGCTTGCTCGAGAGAGGTTTTAAAACTAAACTTACTGATTGATGGTCAGTGGGTATTGGGTTGACATGGATTCAGATCGATAGAGTGAATCCTAAACTCAATCCCACATATTCACCTCGAGAGAGTGAATAGACTAAGGTGTGGGCTGGTTTTATTTTGCTTGCTTGTTGATGTTCGAGAGAAATAAACTTCATTCAGAGTAAATTATTCGAGAGAAAATTTATTCCCTCTATGACTTAACTTACTCACTAATATACAGATATTTCCTAAAAGTTGCAATTACCCATTTGTCTATATTAGCCCATAATCGAATCACATCCCAAAAACCCATCTCATTATTGTTATTTTGTATTAATTTCTGTTGTTTGTAGTTGATAATTCAGAAACCAAAACCCCCCTTATTTGACATTCGTGTCACCCCCTGATTTGAATTATGTTTTTATTCGACAAATTTTATTCCTATGACTGAATTGATCATATTCCTACTTCCTAATTAATTCTCAAACACGTACCACTCCCTGTGGGATTCGACCCCAACTTATTTAGTTGGGTTATATACTGATTAACGATCATTGATGCTTTGAATTGCATGAAGTGTCTTTGATAACGTTATTCAATCAGGTATATATCGGACTACACGTGTAGCTCACATGTTTTATGTTGGTTAATAGTAGCTCCCACGGTCAGACTCTTAGTGCATTGACCAAGTTTTCATCATTTATATTAGTATACAGTTCAACATGTTATGTTCATGATTAGTACTTGTTCATTGTATTAAGTATAGCTTTCTAGTTGTGTTTCAGTATTTATATTCTTGCTAAGAGTATGTCATTGCTCAGTTAGTATCTATATCATGCATGATCAGTAAATTCGATGTACTGACGCATACTCTGCGCTACATCCTTTCATGATGTAGGTTTAGGTACTCAACATCCAGATCACTTTTAGATTGATTCTCAGTTCGACTTCAAAAAGTTTAGTGGTGAGTCCTAATACTTTGAGGACAATACACATGCTTTCATTTTACTCATTAATTTTAGTTTTCTGTTTTGTTAGAGTTAGCTGGGGCATGTCCCAGCAACTCAACTCAGTTAGAGGATTTCCAGACATAGTAGTAGATTCAGCTTGAGTTATTAAGTGGTTATTTCAGTTATCACTAAACTCTTAGTATATTTTATATATTTAGACTTCTTTGGCTTGTTTCTCTTAAGATATCAATTGATTTAGCTTCCAACTAGTTTATTTTACTTAGCTATTTTTAGTATGTTCATGATATGCCAGATTTAGGGTTAGCTTGGGGTCTCTCATGATCCTAGGTCCTGTGTAACGTGAGAGGGGTAGCCTCAGGGCGTGAGAAAGTATAAAAGATCATTCGGATAAACATAGTTCATCAATCATGAAAAAAGGTCAATACAGTAGTCTAAAATCATATCGTAGGTAAAGTCATGCCATATGTATAAAAGATAAGCTAAGTGCGAAATTATATTCTTTTGCGGGAGGTTTTCCATTAACCAACATAAACCATGTGAGCTATAACATGAAGTTTAGAGTACTACTACCACACTAAAAAAAGAGTGTCCTTCTTGCCATGGTAAGGACCATGTTCATAAGCTTAGGTTGATCTAGCTAATGTCTATTCGAGATAACCCTATGGGGGCATGTAGTTATGGGACTTGGGTAATTACCACTGGTCCCACTCAGTTCTAAGTATACTCCAAATAGAAGACATAGAATCATATTAAGTTCAAAATCTTCGTCTTTGAAATTGTAAGAATTCAGTAATATCAATTCAATCATAAAGACTCATAATCATAAGATAACTCCTTTCAATATCGAACACATCTAAACAATGATATTCTTTTCATAATGATAATACATCAATTGGAAGAAATCTAATTTCATAAAATATGATGTACTTTATTCGAAATTACCTTATAATTATATTCTCTTCAATTCATCGTACGTGCATATCTTCAAAGCTTTAGTTCATGATCATAAAGTATTCATATAGAACAAGTTCATAGAGAAATCACTAAAAACAAGTGTTTAAGATCAAATCATGCATAATAACATCAAGTATAAGGAATTTATTCGAAAATAATTGAACCCGTATGTAATCATGAAAACTGTACAATTTGCGTATGAATCATAAAGAGAAATTATGGTTTCTTTAGGACTTAATGGATGGAAAGGAATTCATTGATGAATTTTCCACATACCTTAATGAGACCTAGCATTGGAATTATAATAGGAGACTTAAAGGTTGAAGAACCCTAATTAACCATTAGAGAATACTTGGAGAAAAAGACGTGGGAGCCTTTGGGGTTTTGAGTAAATGAGAGGTATGAGAGAATAAAAACAATTATATGGGTTACGAATAGTCTAGAAACTACATAGTTTAGGATTTGAAAGGAACCCAAATAATCCTGAACTAAAACATTAGAAGTGTCTTTACGACACCCTGTATAGACGTACAAAGTTCTACAAACTATATTGATCATCTGTAGATCACCCATTGGAGACTCAAATTCCAGATCTATGACCAAGAGTAACCTTTCATATTCCATAAAACCAACAACAACATGTCAACCCCCTCGTACAACTCAAGTAAAGAATTTCTTACACATCCAAAACACTATCTAAGAGAGGCCATGTAAGGACCGTAGTTCCCTTTATGGGCCATACTTTCTACTCCTACCAGAACTTACTAGAATAGAAATAGTGTAATCAAACCATGATCAAACATCTACAGGGCGTAAAAACTTGTATGACCTCTATACTCAGTCGTAGGACTCAAAGTCAGCAAAATTCCTTAAGTCTAAAACACTATCCACGAATGCCATGTACGACCTATATTCTGGACCACAAACCATCATGCTGATCCATATAAAACCATCTGAAACTTGACATTTTCCACATTTTTGGGACCTCATTTATGATCGATAACTATGGGTTAGTGCAATTGAGTATGGAACGTGCTCTTCCTTCGTGAACTAAATGAACCAACTATTTTTCTGTATTTTTTTCTTGAAGTCAACTTTCCCAGTTTTGAGGTGTTACAAATACGTACTACTAAATCATACTTATAATCTGATAAATACTGAGTAGCTCATAAATTGATATAAATGAACATAATCTCAAAGATACTTTAGTAAAAGAATTACAATCATGATATATCTATATACTGAGAGATACTATAATCAAAACATCATAATTCATGAAGATTTATAATTTGAGACATGCATTTGAAAATAGCATAATTATTATCAATAAAATACTGCAATGTTATGTGTTCATGAAAATATTATTGAAACATGAAATTATAATCAATTCATGCAATTTAAGATCAATCATAAAGAAGAAACATAAATTCAATAAGAACCCATGAAGAACACATAAACTCTAGTTTTTCATAATTTATGAAATTTAGCTTTCTGCGAGACTCAATAGATGGTGAAGAATCCATTGATGAATTTTCCACATACCTTGAATGAAATCCTATCTTGTATCCTTAAATGGAGGCTTAAAATCTTTGAACCTTATCTTGCTTCAGGGAGAAGATTTGAGAGATAAGAAATAGATTTTGGGTGAGTTATGAAAGAATAAGGTGTTAGGGTTGTTAAGAATCATTTATTCCCACTAAGAATAGGCCACACCAATGCAGTTTAGGAATTAAAAGAGTGGGAAAAGGCAAAAAAGGTTGTCAAAGTGTTTTTGGTCATCAACATATACCCTCAACGAAATGTAGACCCATCCACAAACGCTAAAAAGGGTACTTAGAAGACAATGGGAATTTCTGGGTCTCTAAAGTTAAACTCTATGAATCACTCTATGGTTTGTACAAGTCATTACAGTTCATGAACGCATCCACAAAAGCTGAGTTTTTTGTGTTTTTAAGAAAGTCTATATGGACGCTTCCATGGTTTATAAAGGGTTATAAAACCCACCCTAGTCATCAATAGATGGTAGGGTCTTTGTCATAATTTTCAAAGTTTCCATACTTTAGCCTATGGACCACTTCATAGCCCGTAAACACTACCATGAAAAAGTTGTTGAAGATGTTCTGCGACAAGGTCTATGATCTATGAAAAATTTAATGACCATAAATCCCTCGTAAAACTGTCCTCAAATCTCAATTTCTAGTGTCAAATCAATGGGTGACATCTACGGTCCATGAACCCTTGTATAGGTCGTATATGTTGTCTATGAAAGCTAGTTTATGTAGACTTCAACAAGTATTCTACATGAATCTTAACAAGATCTAAGAGAGGTACTTTTTGGGTGCTACGGTATCTCCCCCATGACTTCATCATCAAATGGGAGTCTAACTAGGATGAAATGAGTAAGGAAAGATTTGCAACTAAATACAAAAAGCTAAACACATAATATTGAAGGAGTGGCTTACTCCGAACTAAACAATGAAGTTTAAAACTGATTTCATGAACGAGCATGCATATTTAGAAATTAGAATATCTAGAACACATGAATCTTAAAGAGTACTAAGGAGGAAATATGACCTCTTGCTGAAACAAAACCTGAATGGAAAGGTGGGGTACTTTTACACAATATTAACTTCAGCTTCCCAAGTTTAATTTAATGGACGTTCACTGAAGTGACTTCCTTATTCCTCTTCTTATCAACATGATGGTCAAGAAAATTAGCTAGGACCTCTTCGTAAGAGAAACTTTCCTTCAGAGTGAAACATTTGAAAGGCACAACTGAAGACGAGTAACCAATGCATTTCTTCAATAAGGACACATGAAACTCGATGCACTGATGTTAACTCTGATGTCAAATCAAACTCATAAGTCACATTACCAAAATGTCTCAAAATTTGTTATGGGCCTATATAGCAGGGACCAAGCTTCCCTTTCTTGCCAAACGTTATCACCCTCTTCATAAGTGAAATTTTAAGATAAACCCAATCATGAATAGAAAATCCAAGCTCTCTACTCCTCACATCCGCATAAGATATATCTCCACTCTGGGTCATTTTAACCATATCTAATAAGTCAAACTTTACCTATGCCTCGTGAACTTACTCGAGCCCTGTCAAAGAAACCTGACAAACATCAAACCAACAAATAGGATACCTAGACCTCTTACAACAGAGCACCTCAAATGGAGCTATAAAAATACTAGAGTGATAACTTTTATTATAGGCAAATTCAATCAAAAGAAAATTATCATCTCAATTACCTTTAAAGTCGATCACATAAGAACACAACCTATCCTCCAAAGTCTAAATATTTCGTTTAGCCTTACTATCCATGTGTGGGTGAAAAGTTTTTCTAATCATAACCTAAGAACCAAGAAAATTCTGAAATGACCTCCAAAATTGAAAGGTAAAATGAACACGATGCAATTTGACAAACTCCCAGATGTAATATCTAGCATAATATTTGATGGAATAAAAAGTGTTAACATGAATGAAATGTGATGACTTAGACATTCGGTCAATTGCTACCCAAATGGATTCGTGTTGGTTATGTGTTTGAGGCAAACCTCTAATGAAGTTAATATTTAAATTTTCCAACTTTTAAGCAAGAATATTGATATCTTAACTCTTACCACCTTGATTTTTATGCTCAACCTTAACTTGTTTGTCAATATTACAAGTAGCTTCTAATTTACTAGTATTTTTCGTTATCCCATTCCACCAATAGACTTCGCATAGATAACGGTACATGTTAGTCTCTCCCTGGTGAATAAAATACAAAGCAATGTGAGCTTCTGATAGTATCTGTTTTCTCAACCATTCATTATGTAGAACACATAATTGACCCTAACAAAACAAGAACCACTTTGCTAAATTTAACCAAACTAGTATTATTATCCTATTTTGTTTTAACATTAGACAAAAGAGATTGTTCTGAACCATTCTGAACAATAACTCCACCATCCTTTGAATCAACCAAACAAAGGCCCTAAGGAGAAAGTCTAGGCACATCACAAACTAACTCTTTTCTCTCATCCTCAATGTTAGCAACACTGTTAATGGTCAATCTACTAAGAGCATCTACAACTACATTAGTTTTACCTGAATGGTAATGGACGATAATGTCATATTCTTTCAACAACTCGAGTCATATCCTTTGTCAAAGACTTGAGTCCTAATGCTTGAGCGCATATTGAAGACTCTTATGATCAGTAAACACAACCACATAGACACAGTAAAGATAGTGCCTAAAAATATTAAATGCAAAAACCATTGTTGCCAACTCTAAATTGTGAGTAAGGTAATTCTTTTCAAGATTTTTGAGTTGTCTTAAATCATAAGCTATGACCTTATAATGTTGCATGAACACAAAACCTAGGCTAATTACAGAGGCATCAAAATATACCACAAAACATTTGAACTTTTTTGTAGAGTCAAAACTCGTGTTGAAGTAACTTGAGTTTTCAACTCTTAAGAACTCTTTTCACAATGTCCAAACCCTTGAAGTTTCACTTTGTTTTGAGTCAAACTACTAAAAGGAGAAGTGATAGAGAAAAATCCTTCAACAACCAATCTCTATGAACAAACTAAACCCAAGAAACTCCTAATATCTTAGGGGGAAAGAGGCCTAGGCGAGTTCTTCACCATCTAGGTCTTCTTATATCAACCTAAATACCCTCTCATGAGACTATATGGCTAAGAAATGCTACAAACCTCTGATGAGTCCATATATTGGACTCATTTAGGGCTTTATTTTAATAGAAATAGTTGGACTCATTTAGGGTTTTATTTTAATAGAAATAGCATCCTCAAATGCTTACTTTATCTCAATATCTGATGAAAATGCTTAAGCTTCAGGTATTTAAAGTTTTAGTGGAAGCATGGATACTTACGCGCAAAAAGGAATGAAAAGGTTGAAAAGAACAAGAAAATGAAGGCCTAAGGATCGCCGAGTTCACTTGGCGAATCGCCGAAGGGTCTCACTTCGCCTTTTGTTCCATTGTGCAGAGCCCTGAAGGGAAAATTCAAGTCGGCGGAAAAAGGGAGCAGTCGGTGCATCGCCGAGAAGGTCCGCGAAGTAGTACTATGTCGCCCAATGACCCAGAGCACGACGATGCCGAAGGATGATGCAATACGGCGATGAACTACACCAAAAGGCAAATCGTCGAGTTGATCAGCGATTCCAACTAATGTCGCCGAGTAATCCGCCACAACACATATTTTTGAAAACTATAAATACTCGTTGAGAGTTATAGCTTAGTATCAGATTTTAGTATCATTTTTATTATCCAATTTTAGACAATATAATTTTTAGTACTTTTTACTCTCAAGTTTGGAGAGGGTTTTGGAAAATTTGAAGAAATGAGTTTATCTTCCCCAAATTGGAAGTGGGTCTTCTCTATTCATCTTCCTTTGCTTAAATCAAGGTTTAATTTCTTATACACATTTTATTTCACTATCATTTTATGTGTATTTTGTTATTTCTTGATGTGTGGCTAAAAACCCCATTCTTGGGGTGTGATTTAGCAAATATGTGTTGATATTATTGTTGGGTCTTTCTTGCTGGTAGGTTAGATGTATTTTAATGGTGATTTCACCTAGTGGTTGTGGTTTAAGTTAATGGGTTTGTAGTTGCAAATACAAATCCACCCATGTGTTTTTGGCTTTCCCGAGAGGGAGGCCGCGAAACCAAGACCACTAGACTGATGGCCTAAGGAGTGGGTCGACATGAGGTTCTGCCCGAGAGGGTGAGCCCTAGTCCCATATCCTAACACTCATCTCAAGAGAGTGAGTGGGGTAAGGCGTAGGCTCTTCTTCATGCG
>JAJOOS010013720.1:0-38117 GCA_029582725.1 Solanum chiquidenum
ATGGATATATTATTTTCCACCCAAATAATTTGTGTGCTAGGATATATGACCCTCCAAAGTAGACCCTCGAAAAAGGCTTCACTTGGAAATTTCGGATTTTGATACGGTTGCTCTAAAATTTGGGTTAGACCCATTACCCACTCAATTTGACCCCCTAAACAAGAATACGAAGTCGGATTTTCAAAAAACGAAACGGATTTTTTTATACATAGCTAAACAAGTTTCCGGTAACTTCCGAAGCACATTTTTAAGAACTTTTTGGGTCATTTCAGGTCCCTTCTGTTTCTGTTGGAAGGATGACCGGTTGGCAGTATTCTTCTACTAGCTGGACTCATTCCCTCTCTTCGCTCTCTTATTCTTTAACTACTCTCTATCCATCTGATTCTCTTCCTAAACCTGCTGCACATAGACCATCAATCTTGTGATATCCATGTCACCTATTAGCATTGCAGCCTTACCTTCCTTACTCAATAGACGAGGCAGCCCAACAACAAATAAACTCATTTTGCTCCTCATGTCAGCAATCATCTCCAGAGCATACCAGTAAAGTTGTGTGAACCTCAGACTATACTCATGAACGCTTAAAGAATCTTGCTTAAGTGTTAGGAACTCTTGTACCTTAGACTCTCTTAGTTCTCGGGGGAGGAAACGCCCCAAGAAGGCCTCCTCAAACACAACCCAACTCATAATCGGTTACGCGCAACCACGAGTTAGAAATAAATTGTGTAAAGATACACTCTATCGCACAAAATGAGTATGAAAGAAGTGAAGGAAATTCCTAAATATTGCAGCATCCTTATTATAGATGTGGCGCGCTACACACTGATAATTAAGACTCTACAGACACGGATTCATAGAATCTCTAGGACTCTTGAACTCTGTTCTCTGATACCATATTTGTCACACCCCGAGCCTACACCCAGGGTGGGACTGGTACTCGAGAACCATTGCTGGCCCCAAGCGAGCCCTTCGCCTGGTTTACTTACTCAACAGAAGACTTTAAGCATTAAGAAAAGGATTCAAATGCTAAATAACTCAACTGTCTAAAACTAAACTCATAATATTTTAAAATAAACATTTAACTTAGCCAAAGTGGCGACCCAAAGCTGAACATAAGCCAATAACAAGATATTGACAAATGAAATATTGATTGTCTATCTATGAAGCCTCTAAACAATTGAAATGGATGCCGGCATAAGTCCCATGACATCCTAATGAGCTAACTAATACTGAAAGCAATAAAAAGGGATCCTCCATAAGCAAAGAGGCTCACCAACAAACTCTGGAGCTCAACTAGAATCAACGATGCACTGGATGTTGATCCTGGTTACCTGTGTCTGCATCATAAAAAGATGTTGAATGTACGAGTATGCGAGGGGAATTCTAAAAGAATAAACAAGCTTGAAAGGAACTGAAGTACTAACCTGACTCAACTCAACTCAACATAGATGAACTCATTTCAATATAAATTTGTTTATAACAAGTGCAATATAAATAAATGTTGTTTATAACATGGATGTCAACTCTGTGTGTATGCAAATATATCTAATATAACTCTGAAGTGTATGTAAAGGTACAATTAAACTGTGTATATAAGAATACAATTACTTCTGTGGGAGTTTCTCTAACCGACAACCATCACGTAAGAGCTATTGTGATGATACAACATTTTGCCTCACGCTGCCAGGGCCGTCCTATACCTTACCGAGGGTATAGAACCTAACTACTAAGTGGATCCACTAGTCTATGCTAAAAACCACTAAGGAATCATCTAAAAAGTATGACCCTTTTTTCTACCCATGATGGCTACATGATTTATGCTGGGAGTTGTTAGAACTCTCCCCCATATCGGTGCTCAATACTACTCCCAAAATATGATACTAGCTCTTATATTTAAAAACATACTTCTTTCTGTGATTTGAGATAATTTCTCAACACTTAGCTCAAAGTCTATCTTGGAAATCAAAGTTTCCTCTCTTTCTTAATTGTGAACGCATTTACTCTTTATTGTAAACTAGCTCAAAGGCTCTTTGGAAATCAAGGTTTCCTTTTCTTGTCTAAATTTGAAAATATTTCAACTCTTTTGGAATACATAGTCCCCGTATACTCTTTTGAAGAAATGAACTTCACTGTTTTCTCTTTCTTCTTTACTCAACTTGAACTTTAAGTCTTAAAACAAAGTTAAAACATTTGGAAAAGACTTTTGGAAAACTGTAAGAACTATTCTTTACTTGACTCTTACTTCTCTCGACTTTGATCTTAACTTTCCTTGAATTGGATTATCGATTTCAGGTTCATGATCTCATGTTTATGGATGATTTCATGATGTTTAGATGTTCCTTAGAGTATCAAAATCGATTGGAAAACCTACGCACGTTACTAAGGAACTAGTACGGAAAGAAAGGGGGGAAATGAGGTGAACTGGCGTCCTTGGCGCTCTGAGAGGCGTGGAGCGCCAGAGCCCAAAGTTCAGAGAACCCTGCTTGGGGCTCTGAGAGGGGCCACACCCCAGAGGCAAAATATCAGAGAATTCTTCTTGGGGCTATGAGAGGGGCGAAGCCCCAGGCCCCTGCCCAGGTGCCTCCAACTTTTCTTGTTCATTTTTCAACTCTAGACCCCCTATTTCGATTTGGTTCTCTCCCCAAACACTTAGAATCAACTATATCATCAATATATGAAATATTCTAATTGAATTAACACCTAAAATAATGGATTCGTATCAAACAACTCCTCAACAATTTCATTGAATCAAGAATTCAAAGGAACTTAAACAAACCAATCAAGAACTCTATTTCTAAGCTTTCAAGAACTTAAATTCGCTGAAATAAATCATGATTGGTGCGTGAGTGAACTAACCCAACACTATATTATCTCACATACCTCTTAGGGATCACCCCTTGACAAAATCCACAAGCGATTCTTGACGATCTTGACGATTCTTGCTTCTTCTACTCTTTTCTCCTTTTCTTTTTTCTTCTCTCAAAACCCTAACTCTTTTTCCAAAAGCGTAAACTGATTAGGATCAGTTTAGACCCCAACTAATTACCATAAATCAAAATAACATAATTGGGTAAGGAAAACACCATAATGTCATTCTAAAATCCGGATTAGACTTTCCTTATTTGAACAACCCAACTTTAAATGGGCAAATCTTACTCATACGGACTCGGAATCGCACAAACTCGGCGGCCTTGGAAATATTATTCCAAGATATTTCCTACGATATCTTGAAATACACCTAACTCATCTTGAGCTAGGAGTTATGGTCGTTTGAAGTTGGCCAAAACCTCAAAATTAGCATTACATAACCAAATTTTCCAGATTTTAATTCTTTCCAAAAAATAGCTCTTTCTAATTCTAGTTCTTTCTAGTTTTGGGGTGTTACAGGTGGCCCTAGTACCCCCCCCCCCCCCCCACATTTTTCTTTCCTAAATTACGATGATTCGGGTCGTTACATTGGCCCTTTAACCACTACTTTAATTAATTATTTAAAATTATCCACTATTTAAATAGATGTAGTTACAAGTGTAATTCAAAATTTCTAATTTAAAATTGACGGAAAAAGTCTTTTATGAAAGAGAGGGGTTCAGTTCTCAAAATGACCTTACGGGTCATTACAATTTCAAATATTATTATTCCATTTTATAGAAGACTATTTTTCATCGTGTTTCTCAAATTCAGCCGGAGTAAGCTTGTCGAATAATAAAAGATAATTTTTTATTAGTATTAAAATATGGAGACATCGATAAAATACGATAATAAGACAAGATATATTTTTTGTTTCATAAAAATTATAAGTACAAGTACAATAATAATATTTTAAATGACTCAGTGATGAAAAAACAAATAGTATAATATTAAATTGTTTCAATAGGTAAAAGAATACAAATGATTAATTGATTACACCAAAATACATTTATAAGAAGCTATACTCAGAGATGGATGTATACTTATTTACTGTTCAATTGAACCTACCATTTTCTAAATGTACATATTACAGTTTCTTTGAGGAATAAACCAAGGTCCTAAGAGCAAAATGTTACACATATAAGGCAGGAATTAATAAATACGCCCTGTAGTAATTACTATTATCAGTAAAAACACAATATAGTCAGTGTACTTTTACAAGTGAGGTCTTGGAGAATAGAGTAGACAAATATTACCCCTATCTTGGGAGGTAGATAGACTGATAGATCTCTATTGAGAAATAATAAGTAGTGCATTAGTTCACATCTCTTGTGAAATGTTACTTCTACAATGATAATCTAGTCAATTTATGGAAATCATCACAATACAAAACATGCAGTTGGATAAGGAAAATTAATTTTGAAATTCAGATGTAGTTAAAAGTCATTACTTGATAAATACACTATAAAAAGTCACTATTTTTACACTAAAATTTCCAATTGATAACTATCATAGGCTATTATCAAAAAATTTCTAATTTTATCAGTGAAGAAAGAAAATAGTAATACTTTCAAGTAGAAATATTAGGAAGTTTCTCACTATTCAGTGATAATTTATTTTTTCACTTGCAAAATTTAGTTAGCTAATTCTAGGAAAAAGGAGTGGAAAAATTAGGAAGCTTCTCTCTATACAATAATAATTGTTTTTCACATGCATTTTTTAGATGGAAAACGAGTGGAAAAATATATTTTTTATAGCATGAATTTCCACTGATTTGCAGTGAGACAAATCTTTACTTTAAAAGTAAGTTTTGTGTTCCATTAAACCATTGTTTGTATCAGCATGCTTCCACAATAGCATTCACATTTAAATTGACCATTAAGTAAAGTATTAATTAATCAATCCCCTTTATAAATATATCATCAACCACAACTAGAAAAAAGTTGATAAATGTAACCTCTTTAGAGTCAGTAGATAGACTGCTCATCAAAGATCACACTTTTATCAACCAAATCAAAGATACAATATAGCTATTTCTTTAGTATAGTTCATCAGCGAAATAAATATCAACTATAACAACATACTCAACCTTAACGATGTAATAGAGTGACTACTCCTGATAGACCCTCGACTTGAGTAGATACATAAATAAAATTTCACCATGAGCACATGATAGAATCAACAACGTGCATTTAACACAAATCAATCATCTTCAATTAATAAGGGATTGATGTAGCCACATATTACCTTCAATTAATCATATCTTGTTTCCACCACACTTAGATCATGCAACTCTTCTTTGTTGATTATATCTGTCACTGCCATTACTTTCACTCTATTATTAGCAAAAACAACAATGACCCATAAAATTATTTTATATAAAGATCAATTCTTTTATATAAGAAAATAAAGGAAGGAAGTAGAATGGATTGAATAGAACCAACAGATAAGTATTGGTTGTGCCATAAAATATACAGGGGAGAACCCCTTCTTATTTGACCCACTTGACAACCCCTTTGACGACCCATCAACATCACCATGGGCCGTCTGGGCGTCCGTCAAAGTGAAGCCTTCCTGGGGCAGGTTCTGGAAGACCTCACGAGCCCATTAACAGATTCTGGTCATCTTCGCGGCCTTTCTAGGGCACCTAGAAAGGTTACATAGTCCATTTTTGGGTACTTAACCTGACCGCTTAGTCTTCTCTAATCCAAGGTGTTACACCACTCGTATCAAACTTCCACAACTACAACATGTATAAAACTAGCTGACTTGACATATCAGGACACTACATCCGATTTGAGTGCCAACGATCGTTAGTCAGTATAATAACCCAATCAAGGGTTGGGGTCGAGTCCCAAGGGAGCAGTTTTGTAATTACCACCCAAGTAGAATTTAGTTCAAACTAGTTATAGTCAAAATAGATTTTCAAAGAAAAACATGATAAATCAAAGGGTTTTGACAAAAGCGTCAATTTATCGAATGGGGGTTTGTAACAAGTTAGCAAAAACAGCGAAAATACAAAAAGTACTACTCAAGGAGACGGGATTCTTGGGATGTGATAGGAATACGGGATAAACTAGACTATTGGGTACATGCTTCTAACAGTAAATTCGTTGACTAATTGTGACTAGGCTAGACTTTAGTAGGGGTAAGCTTTCTCTCGAACAACTTATTCCAAATCAAATGGGTTTCTCTCAAACACCTACTTGCCGCATGAAGAACAACCTCCACCTTAGCCCACTCACTCTCTCGAGCTGAGTATGTGGGAGAAGGACTAGGGTTCACTTTCTCGAGCTGAATCTCATGTCGACCCAATCCCACCAGCCATAAATTTAGTAGTCTTAGTTTTACGACCTCTCTTCCGAGCAAGCCAAAAACACTAATATGAAATCATATTTGCAACTACAATATCATTAAGTTCATCCATAAATACTAGATGAAATAACATTTAAACAACAAATAAACCATCAACAACCAAGACCCAACAGGTAATTTAACCCATATTCACAAAATCACACCTTAAGAATTGGGATTTTAGCTAGACATGGAAAAAGAGAAGAAAATGATACCAAATTGAAGTAACATCAACTGGGTATGCTTCAAATCCCCTTTAACCAAGTCTACTAAGATGATTCTTCAATACCCACTTCCAATTTCTTGGAAATGAAAACCTTCAAAACCTTCAAGATAACGGACAAATAGTCTCCAGTAACCAAGCTCTAAAACTCAAGTGTAAAAACTACTTCTGAATAATAAAACTTCATACTAAAATAAAAACTTCAACTAGTATTTATAGGTTTTATAAAGTGTGCTGCAGAGGATCCATTTGGCAAAGTTAGTCGGGATAGCCAATCTACTCGACGATCCGCCCTTTGGTCACTTCTAACGCCTTTTCGCTTTAGCCTTCAGCACTTCCGACTCTGTGACTTTGGGCGATAGAGTATTTCATCGTGAAATCGTTCGGTGACTCACCGAGTGCTCCTTTCCATCGCCTAGTTGATCTTATCCTTCAGGGCTTTGCACACTGGAACAATGGGTGAGCTCAAGGCCGTTCGACGACTCGTCCAATGGTTTGGGCGATACTCAGACAACCTTTTCTTCATTTTTTTGGTTGCCTTGTTCCTTTTTGCTCCATAGTGTCCATGCATTGTCCCTAAGTCCAAATACCTCAAACTCAAGCATTTACATCAGTTTCTGAGACAAAATATGCAGTTGAGGGCACTAATTCTATCAAAACCAAGCCTAAATGAGTCTAAATCGTGGACTCATCAACACCCCCAACTTAAACATTTGCTTGTCCTCGAGCAAACTCAAGTTCAACAGTTCAAAAAGGATGTCTCGAATAGGGCTCTATAAGACTCAATCATGAATGCACACAATTATACTCAATTTACTTATGCAAAGATCAATTATGCACTGAAAGATTCAAGTCGTGATGCACTAATATCAAAAAATTTCAAGCTCACAATACTTTCTTCAAATGCAAGCACAAGCTCGTCAAAGATATTCAAATGCCCTCACACAAAAGATGATTCCATATTCACACAGGAAATGTTTCACAATATAAAGTTTTGGAATCAGATGCAATGCTCACACTCACAAAGATGAACACAATGCATTACTTCACCCATAGGTTTGTCCGTATTTTCCAATCATCAATCATTTCAGCTTACTCAAGATCACAAAGGTCTTTTCTAGGTTTGTACTGGGGCTGAGTGCAAAGGTATGGTCATTTGGACTCGGTGGCTAATAATCCTCATGAAGCTTGGTGTGAACAACACATTCTTTCCTTTTCTTCATCATAATCATTCGTGCTCATAAGTCACCCCATTATTCACTTCCCATTGAATGTAGGAGACCCCCCTTTTCTTTTCACTTTCTCAACTTTATTTCATAACCTCTTTTTACTCTTTTTCTTTTTCTTTCTTTTTCTCTTTTTTTTTTGTAAAGAGGGGTTCCATTTTTCTCAACATCATAGGTTAAAAGGGGACTTTCTTGCACCTCTTGATTTGCCTTCTCTTTTCACCACACCCCCAAAGCCTAAGTTGGCTATTCAAACTAAACAAGAGTCATGAGGATTATGGGTAATGGGTAAATAAAGGTCACATTTTTCATCAACTTTCTTCGAAGAAAAGGTTAAGGCTCGAAAGGTTCAAAAGTGGTTCACACACTCATAAGGTAGACCACAAAAGAGGTATATGTCAAATTGGCTAACACTCTTTAAAATTGCCTAAGGTTATATCAAGGGTTCACATTACTTAGTTGACCGGACCAATGGGGCAAATTCTAGGGTCATCATGCATGGTTCACAGCAAGCTCATCACATAAGGCATTGACACCAATGACAAACAAGACTCCACACTTTCTCTAGTGTGCAATGTTCATCGCAAGAGATTCAATTCGATACTTGGCTAGTCACAATGAGATGCAAAGAGATCACATATTGTCTATGCAACTTCATTTGGCCTCATCATAGCCACACATTCAAGTTCGTTCGATTGAGAGCACTATTCAAGTCATCGGTATTGATCGGAACCGAGACTCAAATTTTGGTAAAGAACAACCACATTCAACATACAAGAGGTGGCAATTTTTTTTTGGAAGGGTCAAAATCATTTTTCAATTTAAAACATGGCGCCACAAGCTTAAACATCCACAAAATACAGAAAATACTAACACAATAATAGTTCACAACCCAAAATATAAACAGGCACAAATGAGGG
Source organism: Solanum chiquidenum (assembly GCA_029582725.1). NCBI lineage: Eukaryota > Viridiplantae > Streptophyta > Magnoliopsida > Solanales > Solanaceae > Solanum > Solanum chiquidenum. Next base: position 8,631 of record JAJOOS010013720.1, read on the forward strand.
CTTAAGATAAGATTGAAATGCTAGGCGGCAAATTAATACAAATCCGAGCACAAATCAACAACTAAAATACTATAGAAATGCAAAAATATAGAAACTAAAGTGCGGGTGTGAGTTTTGAAGTTCGAAAGTGAGGAACAGTGAAAGAGTTGGAAGTTTAAACCTTTGGTTTTTTAAAAGCCATCCAATTCTCACCCATTCGGCGACATTAGTCATGCTCGCCGACCCACTCGGTGACACGCCAAGTGGTCACGTACCTCGCCAACTTTTACTGGACCTCCAAGAAATCTGGAGGTCCAAATGGCGGATTAGATCACGATTACTGACCTGGTCGGCGATTCGCCAATAATTTCCTGGACTCGCCGAGTTTTACAGACTCCACTTTGAAATTGTCTTGAGTCCAATGACGGTCTAGGTCAGGGTCGCCGACCTCTTCGGTGATAAGCCGACTGGAACTTTAGCTCGCCAATCTGCACTTTTCAAACACTTTCCACACTTTGTCCTGCACATTCAATAAACCATTATTTCAAACTTAAAACAAAGAAAAATAAAACTTGGGTTGCCTCCCAAGCAGCGCCTTAGTTAACGTCGTGGTACGACTCAAGTCCTCATTCAAGCTACATTTTTGGGATTGGCCATTGCATTGCCTACGTTGACATTATTTCCTCACCTTTGCAACAAGACAACATCACAAAAACTAAAAGTAAAAGTAAGTAGATTCAACTATGACTGAAAAGAACAAAATCGAACTTAACCAAACAATTCTCAACTAACACCACTCCCTGACAGCGACGCCATTTTGACTTTACGTATCAGGACACTACATTTGGTTTGAGTGACAACCATCGTTAGTCAGTATAATAACCCAATCAAGGGTTGGGGTCGAGTCCTAAGGGAGCGAATTTGAGAATTACTAGCCAAGTAAAATTTAGTTCAGACTAGTTATAGTCCAAATGGATTTTTGAAGAAAAACATGATAAATCAAAGTGTTTTGACAAAAGTGTCAATTTATCGAATGAGGATTTGTAACAAGTGAGCAAAAATAGCGAAAATACAGAAGTACTAATCAAGGAGACGGGATTTTTGGGATGTGATAGGAATACGGGATAAACTAGACTATTGGGTACATGCTTCTAACAGTGAATTCATTGACTAATTGTGACTAGGATAGACTTTAGTGAGGGTAATCTTTCTCTCGAACAACTTACCCTGAATCAAATGGGTTTCTCTCTAACACCCACTTGGTGCATGAAGAACAGACTCCGCCTTAGCCCACAAACTATCTCGAGCTGAGTGTGTGGGAGAAGGACTAGGGTTCACTCTCTCGAGCAGATTCTCATGTCGACCCAATCCCACCGGCCATAAATTTAGTAGTCTTAATTTTATGACCTCTCTCTCGAGCAAGCCGAAAACACTAATATTAAATCGTATTTGCAACTACAATCTCATGAAGTTCATCCACAAATACTAAATGAAATCACATTTAAACAACAAATAAACCATCAACAAGTAAGACCCAACATGTAATTTAACCTATATTCACATAATCACACCCCAAGAATTGGGGTTTTAGCTAGACATGGAAAAAGAGAAGAAAATGATACCAAATTGAAGAAACGTCAACTGTGTATGCTTCAAATGCCCTTTAAACAAGTCTACCAAGAATATTCTTCAATACTCACTTCCAATTTCTTGGAAATTAAAATCTTCAAAACCTTTAAGCTAAGGGAAAAACTGTCGCCAAAAACCAAGCTCTAAAACTCAAGTGTAAAAATTGTTTCTGAATAATAAAACTTGATACTAAAATAAAAACTTCAACTAGTATTTATAGTTTTCAGAAAGTGTGATGCGGATGATCCATTCGGTGAAGTTAGTCAGGATCGCCGATCTAGTCGGTGATCCACCCTTTGGTCACTTCTAACGTCTTTTTGCTTTGGCCTTCAGCACTTCCGACTCTGTGACTTTGGGTGCTAGAGTAATGCATCATGGAATCATTCGGTGACTCACTGAGTGCTCCTTTCTATCGCCTAGTTGATCATGTCCTTCAGGGCTTTGCACACTGGAACAATGGGCGGGCTCAAGGCCGTTCGGCAACTCGCCCAATGGTTTGGGCGATACTCTGACAACCTTTTCTTTGTTCTTTTCGTTGCCTTGTTCCTTTTTCCTCCATAGTGTCCATGCATTGTCTCTAAGTCCAAATAGATGAAACTCAAGCATTTACATCAGTTTCTCAGACAAAATATGCAGTTGAGCGCACTAATTTTATAAAAAAAACAAGCCCTAAATGAGTCTAAATCGTGGACTCATCACTAGCTCAACCTAATAATGCATAATTTAATTAGCCCACAGCTCAATTAGAACACTGCAACAATTACAAATCAATTGTACACTAGATCAAGTTTATCAATCATAAGTTTAATAGATACAGTTAAATATTATTTCAAGTATATTGATGTATGTCTTACCTTATTTAGGGTAGTTTAGGTCATGAAAGGCACTCACAAGTTCGCAAATGATATTGATATGTAAAGAAATTCAATGTAATCCTATGTATAGTGATGCATGTCTTACCTAATGATACACACCCCTTGTCTCTCAGTCCGGAACCCATGGGGGTCTTATTAATCCATACATTCGCTGCACCATACGACACATCTCTCGAATTTATACATCCTTTGTGGCATATGATACAAACCACAAATAAATATATATGTCACGGCACGTGACATGTCTCCCAAAATGGTACATCCTCTTTAGTTTCTTATTCTACCTCAATTCACAAAACATTAGTCACAACAGTGTCTCTATACTAATGCACATAGGAATGTTCACATAAATAATGATGAGATGACCATTTTCATATGAATGTACATTTTACAACAATACAATCGTGATAGAGAAAAAATAATGAAATAATCGACATTTCTAATCAATCTCAACACATCAAACATCAATGAATAATGAATCTCCCTTTTATTATTAAGTGGGTCAAATAAGAAGGGGTTCTCCCCTAGTCACAGGTTCAAGTGTCCTAGGGTATCGATGAAGCAATGTCAGCAGGGTCTTATTTATGATTGTGAGGGCCCCACTTCTATAAATGACGGACTACATTCATTTAAGAAAAGTTTCCCATCTTTCATACTCTTAATCGTGCAATAGAGCTATGTCATAGAGATTTATTTTAACTCGTGCATTTTCATATCAATTTGACTACTCATCATACTAGAGGTGGTTGAAAAGCAAAGTAAGTCCTTTATTGATAAGTTGTTCTTAGCAAGATTCTTAATGAAGTCATGAGACTACAGAGGAGCTTGATAGAAGCCCATGCATCATTTAAGTGTTGAGTATCAGAGAAATGAATTCATGTTCATATGAATCATGCGTTCAAGCTAAAAATGAGATGTACTTTCTTCTCTAAGACTTGTTTCATTTGAAATCCTTAGGAGGAAGTTTGATTAGAGCTTGGGTAGTATTTTCCACCCAAAAAGGGTAGCATGAGTTACAAGATCATGAGCAGTAGTAGTGACAGTGCCTAGAGTTAGAGGAGAGTATGCAGAGGCTCAGTAATCTAACGAAAGAAGATAGTGATGGGACATATTATTTTATTACAATCGTGTACCCAATCAATTATAACTGATGAGTTCATTTATGAGTATAATAAAGAATAATAATGTTGTAAAGAGTTCTTGATAGAAGAAAGAGAAATAGTTACTAGTCAAGATAAGTTGGAGTATATTGTTAACCAAAATAGAGTTGATGACGATGTGTCATCGTGTTGGAGGAGACTAAATTTATGTGTAGAATCAGATAGCAGGGGATTAATGGGGTTTTAGACCCAAGATAGGCTTATGAACTTTGAAAGGAGAACCCCATGGTATTTTGAGGGTGATAGAACTATTTGAGAGATAATGCGCAGTAAGTGAGTAACTAGTACTTAAGTTGTGAAGTGGAATGTGATGGTAATTTGTGAGTATAGAGACTAAGAGTTAAGGATTGACTACTTGTCATAAGGTCCTAGGGGACGAGTGTTTCCGAATTTATATCTAGTACTTTTAAGTTAGTATAGTAAGCGAGCAATCTCATTGATATTCGGGTTTAGTAATAAACATTAAGATTGAAATTGATATGAGTGTCATGATAAAACGAATGGAAACATGAGGGTGATGATGTTAGTCTTGAGATTTGATCTAGAAGACATAATATAGAGAAGGTGAGAAATTGAGATGTTAGCTGCAATAAATATGAGTGGTACAACTGAGATACCCTAACCTTTAGATAAGGGCAATGAAGTGTGGCTAAGTAACTAGAGTAACAAGAGCATTAAGAGGTGTAACGATGTGATATGTAATCAGAAGAGGTTAAGAGAAACACCTTAATTAGAAAGAGGTCTTAGTACCTACTTATGGAGAGTTCGATAGTCATGAGATAAACTTCCCCTGAGTGCTAGAGTAAAAGAGGATGTAAATTAGTTTAGACATGATGGAATAGGTCCATAGCTTTCAAGTGCCAGCTTTAGACCTAAGGGGGAGATGACAAGATGAGAAAACAAGTCAAGTGTTTGAGAATAAGATAGTAATGAGTTCCAAAGTGTTTGGGGATATCTTTTTAGAGGTCCTTTTAGTAATGGAGTGATGTTAGAAAGAGAAGGTTAATGATCTTATCGTGATAATGATGGTGTGATAATTCCATCTAAGGTTATAAATGAGGAGGAAGAAGAGGGTGAGGTGTTGCTTTGAGAAATAGATAAATGAGAGCCCTTAGTTGGTTCTGAATAGTAATGTGGGCAAATTCTGAGATGATAAGAGTTACCCCATTCCATACCCAATCCAATCTTCATTCGAGGACGAATGATCCCAAGGGGGAGACATTATAACACCCTAGAATTTTTTTTGAACTAAGACTTGAATCATCCTTCATTGTGAGTAGGATTTTACTAAGGAATTTAACTTTTTTGAGTGTTAAGGTCACTAGATGTAGCACCTTGAGTACCAAAAAGAACTAAAGAGAGTGAATTCTAGTCATTCCTAAGTTATTGTATGTTTTGGGTCCATTTCAAACGACCATAACTTTTAGCACATCATGAGTTAGGTGACCATAAGATATCAAATGAAAGGTCTTCGAATTATCTTTCCAACGCCACCAAGTTTGCTAAGTTTAGAGTTCGCATGAGTGAGTTATGCCCTTCTGAAGTTAGGCTGTCCAATTAAGGAAAGTTACCCAAAAATAAAGAGGGGTATTTTTGTCTTTTCCCTACCGAATAAGATTTTATTCATTTTTAGTACGATTTTAGGGGTCTAAATTGATTAGGTTCAGTTTTATAATCCTAATATATGCCTAGAGTTTTAGTTGAGAGTTCAAGAAGAGAAAGAAGAGAAAAGAGGAGAAAAGAGGAGAAAAAAGGAAAAGATCAGAGCATTCATCGAGGTTCTTGAGTTTTGTTGTGGATTTTCGCCATGGTTTTGATCACTAAGAGGTATGTAAGTTTCCATAGTGTTGGGTTCGTTCCCACATGCCAATCATGTTATTTTCAGCGTAATTTCATTCTCAAAAGTTGATCGATTTGAGCTCTTGATAAATATTCTTGAAGTATTGTTTCCGTTCTTGAATTAGGATGGGTTTCATGGGTTGTTGAGGTAATCGTTATGATATTAAGAGTTGTTTTTTATTAGATGCTTGTGTACTTGCATTGGGTAATTGAATCTAAGGAAAACTTGAGGAAATAAATTGATTAGAAGCGATTTAGGAACATAAAATGAGAGATGAAATTCACCAAAATTTGCCTGGGGAGGTGCTGGGGCGGCTCCCCAGTAGTGTGCTACAATCATGTTTCTGATGTTTGGGGCTGGCATCCCTGCGCCAGGGTCGCCTACCCCCACTCTTTTGACGTCGGTTGTCCCGTTTGAGTTCCTTTAAAGTGTACCTTCAGTCCCTTTTGATTCTAACTACTCTAAACTACTTCTAAACAGCTAGAAATCATTCAAAACATGAATCATAACCTTGAATTCATAATTCAAATTCATGGTAGAGTTAAGAGTTAATTCTTGACAGTTCCTTCGAACATTTTGAGAAAATCCCTTTAAGTCTTTTTGAGGAGTCTTCTACAATTTCAAATAACTTGTTTCAAGATTCGAGCAAGTGACTATGAGAATGAGTAGAATGTATTCATGAGTCTATTTTATAATCATGACATCCTTCACATCATGAATCATAACTCTTGGATTCATTATTCAAATTCAAGAGATATTTAAAAGTAGAGTTCAAGAGAGCCTTTGAGTTCCATTGTGAATCCTTTGAGATCAATTATTTATTTTGAGCTAAGTTTTGAGAAAGTAAGTATGAGAATGAGAAGAGTCGTACAGATGAGTTCCATATTGTTATTTAGAACCTCGAGTTGAGTCGTTCAGGCCCATAAATTCTGCCTGAACTCCATCAGTTGACTATCTTTGAGATGAGTAGTATCTTCAAGTTCTAAGTCTTGAGTATTGAGTTCCTAACCTTTTTGGGATTATATTCGTAATCATGGCACTACTACATGTTACCCATGAAGTTCCTTGAGTTGAGTAGTTCATGCCCATAATTACGCATGAACCCTATGAGTCGAGCACTCTTGAGATGAGAAGTATCATTGAGCCCTTGAGATTAGTAGTTCATGCCCGTAATTTTGCATGAACCCCCCGAGTCGAGCATTCTTGAGATGAGTAGTATCATTGACTCCTTAAGTTTTGGTGTTGTTGAGTTTCAAGTGTTGAATTCTATGCATGGTTATTGAAACCCTTGAATTGAGTCGTTCACGTCCATAATTCGGCATGAACCCTATTTTAAGAAGTCTTTTTACAATTTTTTAAAAACTTGTTTTAAAGACTGGAGCACTAAGTTGAGGAAAAGTATAGTTGAGTTCATTTTCTTTAAAATAATATATGGGAACGAAGTATTCCCAAGAATAAATGTTCTTATATTTACTATGAGAGGAAACGTAGATTTCCCAAAGAGTTTTGAGCAGTTTGAGTACCATATCTTTTAAGAGAAAGATTTTTGAGTAATAATCTCAAACCACAGAAAGGGGAAGTGTTTTCTTTAAAACATAATGAGCTAAGTATATTTTGGGAGTAGTATTGAACACCGATATGGGGAAGAGTTAAGATAATGCATAGCCCCCATAAACCATGTAGCAAATAAGGGTAGAAAGGATCATACTTTTTAGATGATTCCTCAATGCTTTTAGCATATATTAGTGGATCCACTTAGTAGTAGGTTCTATACCCTGGTAAAGTATAGGACGGCTCTGGCAGCGTGGGTTAGATGTTGTATCATCACATAGCCCATAGTGATGGTTGTCGATTAGAGAAACTCCAACATAGATATTTTGTATTCTTATATACACAGAGTTTACTTTGTATTTTCATATACAAGCAGAGTTTATCTTGTATCATTGCATACAAACTGAGTCACTATTGTATTTTTCAATACATTGAGTTTCTTTCTACTGTTTTAAAAGTTTTCCATATATTGCATATGTATTGTTGCTTTATATTGAGTTGAGTATGCAAAGTTGAGTATCCAAAGTTGAGTACCCAAAGTCGAGTATCTTATCATTGAGTTGATATTTATTTCACCGAGTTGAATATCTTATTATTGCGTTGAGCCTTATTTCACTGAGTTAAATATCTTATCATTGAGTTGAGCCCTATTTCGTCATAGTTGAGTTGAACTATGTTTCCTTGAGTTGATTTAAACTATGTTTCTTTGAGTTGAGTTGAGTTGAGTGAATTGAGAAGAGGTAAGTATGTTTTTTTTTCACCCGTTCAAGCTTATTTTTATGCTTTAAAATTCCCCTTACATGCTCGTACATTCCATGTAATGAGACATTTGGCCTGCATCGTTTCATGATGCAGATACAAGTATTCAGGATCATTAACAGACCTTTCGTTGAGATCATGGGATGTTCCAGTCAGCTTTTGTGAGCCTTATTATATTTCGGAAGACTTCACCTTTATCTTACAGTTAGTAGTTTTGAGATATCGTGGGTCTTGTACCGATATCCTTATGTACTAGTATAGGCATCATAGATAGACAAAGTTTAGTAGTTTGCAGTATGTATCTTCCTTGAGTTGTTTTCACAAACTCTGAGTTATCTATCGAGTATTGTTCAGTTTATTTTTAAGTCGAGGTTATTGAATTTACTTAAGTTAGTCTTTCTCTTTTAGTCAGCCGGGATGAGGGTGCGCATGGGGACCAACAATGGTTCTCGAGGGTCGGCCATGTCCTAGTGTAAACTAGGGTCGTGGCAAATATATTCAAAGAGATTCATGTACATATAGAAGTACTGATAGCAAAAATACAAACTGAAATAACAGTTTGAATAGAAAAACTGAAGTATACAAAAAGAGCTCATTATCATAGATAAGGGTATTTATGGGTCGATTATCGGTTTGGTTGTTATCAATTTTAGTTCAATTTTTCGGTTATTAATTTTACATGAAAATAAAATCAAAACACAAGATACGTAATAGAAAAGAAAATTAATTAGCAAACAAGCACCTAGAAACTTCACCTGTGATAACATACTTTTTCCTTTCAAGGTGAATATTCACTAACATGGGAGAAAATTAAATGAAACCTCAAAGACCTAACAACTGAATCATGCCCCCAAATTGATTTCATTAAATCCCCTATTATAACTATTCTATCCCTTAAAATATTATATACACCACCTTTTTTCCATCCTACAACCTGCTAGTGATATTGTTTGCTCTGGGCCTAGAACAACAATGCTATAAAACACAGTGTTAGGACTTCTTACTTATATACCTAGTATCTCTCTTGTGTTTTGTCGACGTAGAGTTATTATCCTAAGATGGGGTGTCACATAAACCCTCTCTTATAAAATATATGTCAATAATTCTACATTGCCTTTTCCAACCAAATAATGGTCCAACCCGTGTTTTGGGTCTAGACCCGCCAAACACCAAAACGCATCACTAAAGTGTAAGGTATGCTTAATTACATGTTCTTTTCTATATGGACTTCTTATCCTAAGGAGGGGTGTCACAAACGACCTCTCTTATGGAATCAACATCCTCATTGAGGTTTATCCCACCATATGTTATTTGCCCCACAATAGCAGATTTGTCAAGACCTAGCAAAGATGTTGTTCCACCTTATCGAGATTAATTTTATCTTAACTCAGTTGAACAATAGCTCTCATCAACACAACTGACACAAAAGTCACTCTAATATGCCATATGTAACCGCCTAACTCACTAGTGATATTATCATATCTGGTCATAGACCCGCACAACTTTAAAAGGCATCATTAATGTATAAGGGTTGGTTACTTATATACTTAACATATCTCATGTGTTTTGCCGATATGACAATTTTTATCCTAATTTAGGTTGTGACACATACAACCTCCTTCCTGATTTTTGAAAGCAAATTAATTTTTTTTTTTACTTTCAAAACCACGTGTGAGATGAATTCTTGAATACTTTGTTCAAATAAGTGATGTAGTAAAAAATAATTTGAAAAAGAGATTAAAAATAAAAGAAATATGGACATGATAGTATGTCATGAAACCTGGAATCTATATAAAATATAACAATTTGTCTACAAAATAGAAGATTTTGCTCATTTTGGGATAAACTTACATAGGCCAATAGGCCACCACCAAGCCCAACTATTTCTAGTCCAACTCAGACTGAACAACTAATTGAAACAAAAAGACCCTGCATATTATTTTTTCACCAACTTAAAAACTAATTGAAATCTAATAAAAGACTCTGCATACTATTTTTTAACGAACAAAAGACTCTGCATATAAAGTAAATAACAATTCAAAATGCTATTTTTTCTCCAAGGAAACAAAACTTGACCTTTTTAACATTCATCAAAGTTTCAGATCATGGAGTTTCCTCCCCTTCTCCTTTATCTTCTTCTTCATAATCTTCTTCTTCGTCTTCATATCATTCTTGTTCCTCCTCCTATAGTTCATCATGATATCCTCTATATTGTTGCTTAAAGTACAGAATATTCAATTTCCTACTAAAATGATAATTCTCACATGTCATTCCCAAATGCAAACATTTACAATTGACACATAAAACTTTTTAACACTCAGGATATTCCCTAATCGGGTATCCCCTAAGATAATCAACCAGTGTACCCATACAATTCATAACAGGGATCTCAATAACTAGTGGCAAACCCAAAACTTTTCTTAGTCAATTGGTATATCTTACTCGCATAAGAAAATCAGTCGGCATTATTGAATTGAGATCCAAAATTCCCTTGTAACCAGAAATAAGGCACTTAGTAGAAATTTCATGGAAATCCTTTTTCATTTTTGGGAAAAGAATAAATATACCTCTGAAATATTGTAAATGGTATGCAGATACCCTCCGTCATACTTTTAGGACATTAGTGCCCCTGGTGTCCAAAAACTAGAGCATATATTTCCTTTACTATAATGGAAGACTAAATAGGGACACGTGGCACAACCTTATTTATCGATCTGATATTTAATAAATGACGGGTCGGTACAAAAAATTATAGCACATGTATGTCTGTTAGTATGAAGGGCATATATATGCTCTAGTTTTTGGACGCAGGGGCACCAATTTCTAGAAAAATATAACAGAGGGTATCTGCATACCATTTACAATAGTTTGGGGGTATGTTTGTCCTTTTTCACTTAATAGTTTTACCTATATAATTTTGTATACATTCTTCACAGTAACGATGATTGCAATTGCTGCCCTGCATCAATGTGTTTTGCAGCGGAAATGCTTTTTCACAAATTTCACATAAAGTACATGAAGATTCCCCATTTTTAGTAGCACTATTCACTAGGTTGAGTTAATCTAGAATAACAAAATACTCCATATATACGTTTTTTATCAACATGATAAAAGCTTTATTCTAAATTATTATCTGAATGAAACTGAGATGAGTAGAAGAGAATTTGTTGCATCTCGATAGCATCATCTTCACTTTTGTAACCATTGTCATTTTTGCTAATAGAATTGACATCAGAATTCACAAGGGTGGATTAACTTCAAATTCGCTGAAGTTCAAGATTTTCAAATCAATTGATTCTATTTAAACTTGATCGGAAATAATGATTTTTAAATTTGTTGATTCCATTTCGACATCGTTGGTCCCAAAAGATTTATTAATTTTCTGCCTTCTGTGGATCCCACGGAAATCTTAGACCATCTTGATGATGAACAACTTTTGTTTTCCATCTTTGACTTGGGTTTCAAGAATTTAGATTTTATAGGGCGCTTCCTTTGGTCATCAATGGAAGCCTATATTTCTTTCCCAATTTATACATATAAGTTGTATATATATACTAGTTTTTTTTACCTTGATGATGAAAACCTTTTGTTTTCCATCTTTGACTAGGGTTGCAAGAATTTAGATTTGATAGGGCGCTTCATTTGGTCGTCAATGAAAGCCTATATTTCTTTCTCAATTAATTTATATAAGTTATGTGTGTGTGTGTGTGTATATATATATATATATATATATATACTAGTTTTTATACCTTGATGATGAACACCTTTTGTTTTCCATCTTTGACTTGGTGTGCAAGAATTTAGATTTGATAGGGCACTTCATTTGGTCATCAATGGAAGCCTATATTTCTTTCATTTTATGAATTTATATATATATATACATAGTGGTTTTTATACATGTGTGTTGTACGTGATTACCGATTCAGAGAATTCGTTGCAGATCGATATCTTCATCTTCACTCTTGTAACTGTTGTAATTGTTTCTAATAACGATGACATAAGAATTCAGTGAGGTAGGATTAACTTCAAATTCACTGAAGTTCAAGATTTGTAAATCTGTTTATTCCGTTTAAACTTGATCAGAATTAACAATTTGTAAATTTGTTGATTCCATTTCGACATCATTGACCTCGAAATATTTCTTAATTTATGCATTCTGTGGAGTATGTGGAAATTCTTAAACAATCTTGATGATGAACAACTTTGGTTTTCCATATTTTACTTGGGCTGCAAGAATTTAGAGTTGATAGGGTGCTTCATTTGATCGTCAATAGAAGCATATATTTATATACCAGTTTATGAATAGAAGTTGCATATATATATACACTTGTTTTTGACACATGCATTGTACGTGATTATCGATTCAGAGAATTTGTTGCAGCTGGATATCATCATCTTCGCTCTTCTAACTGTTGTCATTTCTCTAATAGAGATGACATAAGAATTCAGTGAGATAGGATTAACTTCAAATTCGTTGTAATTCAAGATTTGCGAATCCGTTGATTCCATATCAACTTGATTAGATATAGCTATTTATAAATTTGTTGATTCCATTTAGACATCATTCGTCGCAAAAGATTTCTTAATTTTATGCCTTTTGTGGAGTCTGCGGAAATTCATAGACCATTTTGATCAAGAGCAACGTTTACAAGATGGTTTACAGACCATTTTGTGGAGTCTGCGGAAATTCATAGACCATTTTGTTCATCATCAAGATGGTTTAAGAATTTCTATAGACTCCACCAAAGGCATAAAATTAAGAAATCTTTTACAGCGAACGATGTCGAAATGGAATCAACAAATTTGATGTAAAACCCTGTATGCTAGAAAGACAAAAATGCAAAATTTCAAAAGTTGAAGGTGCCACCAACAGACCCAAGTTGACCCACGAACTGTAGGTGGGGTCAGTGATTGGCCACCTGCAACCCCCTCCCCAGAACCCTAGAAAAATCTAGATAAGTCTAGACCTACGCCATGACCTACGGACCATAAGTCAGACAACGGTCTGTGGTCCGGGCTGTCATTCAGACTCCCCAGATCCTATCCTCTGAAGCTAGTAAATGACGGACCATAGGTCAGCCAACGGTCTGTCGGTCAGGTACATCTATTGGCCCTGACAACTTTTAAGTTATGGGTCGTTTGGTTTTCTCCCTATGCGTTGGAAAACTAAACTACATCGTTTTGGTCAATTTTAGTCTAGTAACTTAATCATAGTTTACCCTAAGTGATTCATTCACCAAAACCTCAGAAAAACTTAGAGCAAAAAGGAGAAAAGAGTCGACCAACCCTCTCCAAGAACGCAATGAGTTTCCCTCATTTCCAGCCCTGAAATTGAAGAATTTCACCATGCAATTCGTCACCAGGTATGTGGAATTTCTCTAGTGGGTTCCTTTTATCCAGTAGGTCCCTAGAATTCAGTCAGATTCTTGATTCCCTTCTTAATGTTTTGACTGAGGGTTTCTAAAACTTCAGATTATTACTGTGATTTAGCTGTTAGATTAATCCTAATAATAATATTACGTTTTTATACCTATGTTGCTTAATTCTTGCATGAAATTCAGAACCCTAGTTGTGTAGATTCACTTAGTTACAGAATTACATTTGCTGGGCCAGTTTATACAGACTTACATGCACTAGTTTGCAAATTTTCATTATCAGTACTTAATGTTGCATTTTCAGTTAGCATGTACGAATCTTGAAATATCTTGTTTATTTTCAGTTATGTTTTATTTTATACATTCTAGTTCGGAGTAAGCTTAATACTGAGTTGGACAAGGGTCAGTCACTCTAATAGTCCCAGATCTACGTGCCCACGTAGGTTAAGTCCCTGCTGGGCCATTATATATAGTGATCACGCCAGTCATGCCTCAATACCCATGGCAAGGTGTATTCGTTCCTCTCGATGGGGCATATACATTAGACTCCACGTTAAGCTCACGTGGTTTTCTATCGATTATTAGTAGATCCCACAGTCAGATTCTAGTGCATTGACCAGGTTACCAGTTACATTTCGGTATTCAGTTTCAGCATGTTATGTACCTGATCATTCCATTCAGTTTAGTTCATTTTCAGTATATCTTAGTATCTTTATCATGTTCATCTTATATCATTGCTCTGTATACTTGTTCAATTACGTATATTTTTTAGATTTATCGTATCATACATGCTCTGTACCTTTCAAATACTGACGCATACTCTGCGCTACATCTTCTCGTGATGTAGGTTCAGGTCCTCAGCAGATCACATATAGATCGGTTCCCGATCTCCAGTTCAGCAGTATTAGTGGTGAGTCCTCATTCTTCGAGGATGATTGACATGTTTTCAATTCAGTCTTTCCTTTTTTAGTTTTAGTTTTGCTAGAGTTAACTAGGGGCATGTCCCAGCATCTCGAGTCAGTTAGAGGCTTATTTCAAACATAGATAGAATCATTTCTAGTAGTTTGAGTTATAATCTAGTATTGTAAACTCTTATTTAGTATGTTACTCAGATCATTATTTGGTATTCCCCATTTCAGTTTATATCATGTTTTAAGCTTTCGCACATTATTTCTCATTTCAGTAAATCTTTAAGTATACGTATAATATGCCAGTTCAGGGTTGTCTTGGGGTCACTCGTGATCCTATGTCTTGTGTTACGTCTATGGGGTTGCCTCTGGGTGTGACAAACTTGGTATCAGAGCACTATGTTTAAGAGTCCTAGGATGTCTGCAAAGCCGCACTAAGTAGAGTCCCTTTCATGAGTGTGAAGTGTGCCACACCTATGAGGGGGAGGCTATGAAGTGTTTTAGGAAAAAATATCACTTTCTTGTTATTCTTATCATGCTTGGGTATGATCTCCTTTCTAACTTGATGTTACGTCTTTTTAGATCATGCCTCCTCGTAGAGCTTACACAAGGAATGTTAATGGCCGCAACACTGATGCAGCTCCTCCAGTCCTAGAATATGAGGTTTCGAATGCTGAGTTTCTGAATGCCATTCAACTTTTGGCCCTAAGTGTAGCCAACCAGAATAATCAGCAGGTTCCAGTTCCTGCATATGCTAGTGGTCGATCAGGGGCAGCTAGGGTCCATGATTTTGTTAGAATGAATCCTTCTGAGTTTTGAGGGTCACATGCTGGTGAAGATCCCCAAATATTTATTGATGAGGTCAAGAAGATCTTTTGAGTGATGTAAGTAACTGGGAATGATAGGGTAGAGTTGGTGTTCTACCAGCTCAAGGATGTAGCTCACATTTGGTTCACTCAATGGAAGGAAAACAGGGGTGAGAATGCACCTCATGTGACTTGGGAGTGTTTTACCGGAGCTTTTATGGACAGGTTCTTTCCGAGAGAGTTGAGAGAGGCCAAAGCTCAGGCTTTCATGAATTTGAGGCAAGGTTTTATGATCGTCCAAGAGTACGGACCTAAGTTCACCTAGCTCTCCAGGTATGCTCCACATATGGTTGTCGATACCAGGGCGCATATGAGTAAGTTCCTATTTGGAGTGTCAGACTTGGTGAAGACAGAGTGCATAAATGCGATGTTGTTTGAGGACATGAATATCTCTAGGCTCATGCCTCATGCTCAGTAGGTTTAGGGAGATAAGCTTAGGGAATAGGCTAAGGATAACAAAAAGTCTAGGACAGGAAACTATGAGTACTCTCAACAGAAATCGGGTAGTGGAAATTGCTCGTAGTTTCAGCAAAGGTCTTCAGCCCCAGCACCTTCATCAGCTAGTGTTCCATCCCCCAGATTTTGACAGGATCAGAAAGGTAGGGCATCATGCTCTAAATATTAGGGGATTGTTTCAGGTACTAGAACCTACCCAACTTGTCCAAAGTGTGGTAAGAACAATTCAGGCGAGTGTCTTGCAGGAAATGATGGATGTTTTGGGTGTGGTCATACTGGTCACAGGTTTAGGGATTTCCCTTCTTCTAAAAAGGGACAAGGAGGTCACAACAATAGTAGGGCTCAGTCTACAGCTTCAACAGTACCAGCAGATCACCCGACTCAGCAGGGTACTACATCTGGTACAGGTGGCGGTCAACGCCATAACAGGTTGTATGCTCTCCAGGCTCGCCAAGATCAGGAAGATTCTCCTGATGTGGTTACTGGTACGTTGCGAGCCTTTCATTTAGATGTTGAAATTTTGTTAGATCCAGGGGCTACTCTCTCCTTTGTAACTCCCTATATAGTAGTGAACTTCGGTGTCAGTCCAAAAACTCTCTCAGAACCCTTCTTAGTCTCTACTCAAGTTGGAGACCCAATTATAGCTAGACGGGTATACAAAAATATCCCGGTCACTGTTTCCCAGAAAGTCACCTCAGCAGACCTGATAGAGCTAGAAAAGGTAGACTTTGATATCATTCTAAGCATGGATTGGTTACATTCATGTTATGCCTTAGTCGATTGTTGAACTAGGATCGTTCATTTTCTGTTTCCAAGCGAACCAGTCTTAGAATGGAAGTGTAGTAGTTCAGTGCCTATGGGTCAATTCATTTCGTACCTTACGACCAGAAAGATGATCTCTAAGGGGTATCTCTATCATATAGTTTGGGTTAAGGAATAAAGTTGTGACACCACAATTCTTGAGTCAATTCCAGTAGTAAATGAGTTCCCAAAAGTGTTTCAAGTAGATCTTTCTGGAGTTCCTCCCGAAAGGGAAATCTACTTCACAATGAATCTCCTTGCAGATACCCAGCCCATTTCTATTCCTCCTTACATAATGGTCCAGCAGAGCTTAAGATATTGAAAGAGCAGTTGAAAGACCTTCTAGATAAGGGCTTCATCAGACCTAGTATTTCCCCATGGGGTGCACCAGTGTAGTTGGTGAAAAAGAAAGATGGTTCTCTCAGGATGTGCATTAATTATAGACAGTTGAACAAAGTCACACTCAATAATAAGTACCCTATCCCCAAGATTATTGACTTGTTTAACCAACTTTAGGGTGCTACTCATTTATCAAAGATAGACCACAGATTCGGTTATCATCAGCTTGAAGTCAAACATAGTGACATCCTAAAAACAGCCTTAAACACTCGGTATGGTCATTATCAATTTTTGGTTTTGTCATTTGGACTAACCAATGCTTTTGCGACTTTTATGGATTTGATGAACAAGCTGTTCAAGCAGTATTTGGACTTGTTCGTTATCATTTGTATTAATGATATCCTCATTTACTCTAGAAATGAGGAAGAACATGCGAATCATTTGAGGGTTGTCCTGTAAACTCTCAAAAATCGCCAGTTATTTGCTAAGTTCATAAAATATGAGTTCTGGTTACAATCACTTGCTTTCCTTGGTCATATAGTGTCTAGCGAAGGGATCTGAGTGGATTCTTAAAAAATAGAGGTAGTGAAACAATGGCCCAGACCTACCTCTCCTACATATATCAGAAGTTTCTTGGGTTTCGCTGGTTATTACAGAAGGTTCGTGGAAGGATTTCCATCCATAACTTCTCCATTGACTAAGCTGACTCAGAAAAAGGTTAGGTTCTGGTGGTCACATGATTTTGAGAAGAGCTTCTCCAAACTAAAAACTAGGTTTACTATAGCTCCTGTTTTGACTGTACTAGAGGGTTCAGACGGTTATGTGATCTATTGTGATGCATCAGAGTCAGCTTAGGTTGTCTGTTGATGCAACTAGGTAAGGTTATAGCTTATGCTTCTAGACAACTTAAGATGCATGAGAAGAACTATCTGACTCATGACCTCGAGCTTGCAGGCGTAGTATTTGCCCTAAAGGTTTGGAGACATTACTTGTATGGTGTTCATGTAGATGTGTTCAAAGACCATAAGATCTTCTAGTATGTGCTCACCCAGAAAGAGTTGAATCTTCGCCAGAGGAGATGACTTGAGTTCCTCAAGGACTATGATATGAATGTGCTTTACCATCTTGGTAGGCCCAATGTAATAGCTAATGCTCTTAGCAGACTATCTATGGGTAGTTTAGCGCAAGTTGAGAAAAAAAGGAAGGAATTAGGAAAAGATGTTCACCGGCTTGCCCGCTTAGGAGTTTGCCTTATCAACATATCAGATGATGGTGTGACAATTCATAATGGGTCAGAATCTTCATTGGTAGTAGAGGTTCAGGATAAACAAGATAGTGATCCTATATTGCCTCAGCTGAAGGGTGCAGTTCATCAACAGAAAGTTGAGGTTTTCTCCCAAGGGGGAGATGGTGTGCTTCGCTTTCAGGGTCGTACATGTATTCCTAAGGTGGGTGCGTTGAGGCAACAGATCCTTACAAAGGGCCATAACTCCAGGTATTCTATTCATCTAGGTGCCACCAAGATGTATCGAGATATGCGGGAGGTCTTTTGGTGGAATGACATGACAAGGGATATAGCATATTTTGTGGCTAGGTGCCCTAATTATCAGCAGGTGAAGGTAAAATATCAGAAACCAGGAGGTATGACTTAAGAGATTAACATTCCTACATGGAAGTGGGAAATGATAAACATGGACTTCATTACAGGTTTACCTCGTACTCACAGACAACATGACTTCATTTGGGTGATAGTAGACAGAGTTACTAAGGCCTCTCATTTCTTGGATGTCAAGACTACTTATTCGGCGGAGGACTAGGCCAAGCTTTACATTAAAGATATAGTTAGGTTGCATGGGGCTCCTTTGTCTATCATCTCAGATAGAGGTCCTCAGTTTACCTCTCATTTCTGGAAGTCATTTCAGAAAGGTGTTGGTACTCAGGTTAATCTCAGCACAACATTTTATCTACAGATGGATAGTCAGGAAGACCGTACCATTCAAACCTTACATGACATGTTAAGAGCTTGCGTGATTGACTTCAAGGGCAGTAGGGATGATCACCTTCCTTCTATAGAGTTCACCTAAAATAATAGCTACCATTCCAGTATTCAGATGGCCCCTTTTGAGGCATTGTATTGGCGTAGATGTAGATCTCCAGTTGGTTGGTTTGAAGTAAGTGAAGCAGCCTTGATACGGCCATATTCGGTTTATGATGCTATGGAAATAGTTCAACTCATCACAAATAGACTTAAGACAGTCCAGAGTCATCAGAAGTCTTTTGAAGATGTAAGGAGGAGGGACTTGGAGTTCCAGATTGATGATTGGTTTTTCTTGAAAGTGTCACCTACGAAAGAGGTGATGAGATTTGGCAAGAAAGGGAAGCTCAGTCCTAGATATGTAAGCCCTTACAGGATCTTGAAAAGAGTTGAAAAGTGGCTTATGACTGCACTACTGAAATTTTATAACCAATCTTCGAAAAAATGCCAATGGGTCACATAAATGTAGCTATCAAAATGAATTTATCAAATGTACCTAGTGCAAAAAATGCAGGTTTCATCGCTACTATAAGAAGGATTGCAGTATCTATCATGATTCTTTGGCCAATGCACATTGAAAGTGTTTTGATTCTCCTTTTGAAAAGTATGTTTTCCTTTCACTCTTCATTTTCTTAATATTATATTTTTCATGTGCAAGCTATTGTTTTCAATTAATTGTTCATATTAAATGGAATCTCTTTTAATTGATCAATTTTACTTTGATAATGGAAATCATTATTAGGATCAATTACTAGTAGTAAATGATCTTCATAATACATTTAAATTATAAAAATCATATTGATCAACTAGAAGATAACTCTTTTTAACATAAACAACAAAGTTGTAAATAACTTGCATATGTAAAACATATTATTAAAAAAATTAAGCATGAAAATAAAGCATACTTTCCAAAATGACACTACAATAATTTAGGCTTTAAGCCACCCCTCTAAAATGTGGCTTAAACTAGCAAAAAATGTGGTATATGACTTTTTATCAAGCAGCTCACCCATATTACTTATTTCTTCTTAACTTTTTCTCACTTAAAATCCCTTTAAAACATTCCAACATAAGTCAAACGTTCATATATGGTCTTTAACTGTGTTGGTGTAACTATTAAAAATGTCATTAGTTTTTGTACTATAAATACCCCGAGCATCTGAAACATACCCAACACACAAATTTTTTTATTTTCTAATTTTGACAAAGGTAGAGTTCATTTGCCTTTTAGAATAGTGATCCAAATGAGGCTTTAGTCCCTTTTTTGATAGAGTCCTTTTTAGAAGCATTTATTTAATGGTGGACAGATGCACCATAAGAACAACGAGTGCAATAACACCACTATTTTGAAGCCCACATTACAGATAAAATTTAATGGAATTACGCATTACAGTTTCCTACTTTAGCATTAGCTTTTCATTTAAAGACGTCAGTAACTTCAAAACAACATTCATGTTAATAATATTAATAATAAAAAAAATCAGTCTCAGTGAGCAGTCTAGGAAAGAATAATAAGAAGATGAAGAAGCAGAATGTAGTACAAAAGTACTTACTATTACAATTTGACTTTCTTCTTGAACTTCTTTCTCCATCTTTGTACGAGTTGCAATAAAAATTTCTGACTATGATGGTTCCCCGTTGTTTTCTTTGGTTGCATGCTACAAATTATATCAACATAAAGTAAAAAAGGACATCAATACAATCTGATAAAGTACAAAAAAATGAAAGTCAATTTTTTTACAGTGTCTACTAGATATTACCAACGCCATGCATACTCTAGCACAATTAGTATAGGCATCGAAACATTGGACAAAATTTTGATCCAAAGCAATCAAGTCTATTTTTCTTTTCTTATCTAATTATCAATACCAAGTAATTTAAATTTACACAATTTGTATACAAGAAAATTACTAATTGCCCAACTAGGTAACTTTTAATGTTACTAGGTGGCCAAACCAACTAACATATTGCATTGGCAAAAACAAGTCTTAGAGATTGAAATCAAAGCAACCTCTATTGGAGTTTTCTGTTTTTTGTTTGTTAGTATGTCTTGCAATAGTCTATTACGTATCAACCAAGCAACTAAGAAAAAAAATAAGCATGTCAAATACTTGTTAGCAGTCAACATTACTTTAGTAAATCAAGAAAATCTTTATTTACTTTAACCATGTATGCGAGGATAGGCCAGTAGAACATTCTTTGGCATGACATAATTAATATGTGCTTTCATTTGGTATTTATGAGGTCGACATGAATACACATTTGGATTTTGTTAAAGTCAAGATCGGGTCTAAAAGTAGTCATTTGAACTAATCATAAAACTATTATAACTTAAGAGGTTGAATGAGACATTTTATAGGCTTAGACGCTAAACAGACGAAGAAACCATTCACCCGCCAAATATAAGTTATTCACAACTATATGTAATAAACAATCAATATTTGTTTGAGTCTTCAGTATTCAACCTTGTGTGCATTTTGTACTTTTAAATTTTTGCCCAAGTTTCTCAAACATGTATTTATATATTTTATTGTTTAAAGTTTACTTTGAATTTAACACATTGGTTTTTCACAAGAGAATTCACTTATTTCATCCTCAAAAGTTCTTGATCACATGGACTACAAAGAGATTAAAATTGAGGCACACATTTACTTTGAAGATTTGTTTACTTCCTCAACTTTTAAGCTTGTTACTATATATAGTAGGGATACTTAGGATACATTTAATTTCTATATGTTGCTATGATCAATCAATGGTGAAAATTTAACGTTCTCTTCACAAAATTTGCTTATTCAAGTTGAATAAAATAATCAACAAATGCCCATGGCAAAGAACCATTTGATGGGTGTATACTACTACAGGCCAAAATCCCTTCTAGTCAATTTAAGAAGCTGGAGTTTCATAAACTAGTAAGTGCAAAGCAGAAACAACATACTACTAATAAGCATGACATGAAAACCTACATTCTCATGGACGATTTCAATCTAAATCAGCTTAAAATTTAAGAAAAAACAGAAATTCATATGCTAAATTAATGGCTATTGCCCACGACAAAGAATCAATTAATGGGTGTAACACTACCACAAGCTAGAATCCCAAAAATCAATAGCACAAGAAAATCAAAATCCACCCCCACGAAATAAACCCAGATGCAACAAATTCAGATTTTTAAAGGAAGAAATTTCTACCTGATAAACTCTATTCCAACAAAACCCTTTCGATATGATGAAGCTTTATGATATCTTCTTCATTGCTCTATCCCTGGTGAACAATGACAAAATCATAAGGAATTTTTGTATGTGGGCAACAAACAAAGAGAAAATCGTGAATGGAGCTAAAAGAGCTTTGATTTGGAATTTTCGTATCTGAAAAGATAGTGAAAAACCAAAGAAGTATTTTGAAATCATACTGCAATTGTTTGTTAAAAATTATTACTTTGTGTGTTGATTCAACAAATACCTGTTAATTTGGGCTAAAATCCATTTTTACAAAGCCTTGAAAAATTTCAGATCTAGGGCAACCAGAATTTCTTTTAGAGACTTGAAGAGTTTTTTATTGTTTATGAATTTTCTTTTTCGCCAAATATGAATGGGAGGGAGAATTAAATTTGTTGGGGAGAATATAATATTTTATTGAAAACTATAAGGCCACACTTGGCAACTGTTGTTTTTATATTTATAAAAATAGCACACTTTAAAAGTGTAGTCATATATATAAATAGGTGTGGCCAATTATATCATGACGTAGCAACGCTTATAAAGTGTAGCCTATACTAGTAATGTCACGCCCCGAGCCTACACCGTGGATGTGGCCGGCACTGGAAGACCATTGTTGACCCCAAGCAAATCCTTGGCCTGACTTACTTACTCAGCGGAAGACTTTAAGCATTAAGAAAAAGAACTCACATGCTAAATAACTCAACTAAAAATGTCTTAAAAATAAACAGCTAACAAAGCTAAAATGGCAACTCAAATCTGAACATAAGTAAATAACAAAATGATGACAAATGGACTAACATCTGACTGATTGTCTATGAAGCCTCTAAAACCACTAAGATGGATATCGGGATAGGCCCACGACATCCTAATGACCTATCTAATACTGCAAACAAATAAAAGGAGTCCTCCAAAATGCAATGAGGCTCACCAATAGACTCTGAGTGCTCAACTGGATCAACGAGGCGTTGGATGCTGATCCTGGTTACCCGCGTCTGCATCATAATAACATGTAGGCCAACTGGTATTAGTACATTAAATTCTAAACATGACATAAACTTGAAAAGAATCTGAAGAACTTACCTGGCTCAACTCAAATCAACTCAATAATTTAAATAAAAAGCAGTATAAAGAAAATCTTTAAAAGATGGTTTTCAACTCTGTCTATTTAGAAATACAATAATAACTCTATATCTATGCAAAGATACAATATGAACTCTCTTTGTATATGAAAATACAAATATTTCTTTTGTCTATAAAAAATACAAAATATTGTTGTGGGAGTTTCTCTAATCCACAACCATCACTTAAGAGCTATAGTGATGATACAACACTTTATCTCACGCTGCCAAAGACCATCCTATATCTTTACGGGGGTATAGAACCTAACTCATTAAGTTGATCCACTAATCTATGCTAAAAAGCATTAAAGGATTCATCTAAATAGTATGACCCTTTTCTACCCATGATGGCTACATGGTTTATAGGGGCTGTGAGTTGTCTGAACTCTCTCCCATATCGGAGCTCAATACTACTCCCAAAATATGATACTAGCTCTTTATGTTAAAAACTTACTTCTTTCTGTGATTTGAGATTAGTGCTCACAAACTTAGCTCAAACGTTGTCTTGAAAATCAAAGTTTCCTCTCTTGCTTCATTTAGAAAGCGATTACTCTTTTCTGAAAACTAGCTCAAAGGCTCTTTGGAAATCAAAGTTGTCTTTCTTGTTTAGATGTGAAAACATTTTAAACCCTTTGGGAATACATAGTCTCCATATATTTTTGAAGAAATGAACTTCAACTTTACTCTTTACTGAACTCAAAACTTAAGTCTTAAAAAAAGTTAAAATGTTTGTGAAGACTTTTGAAAAGTTCTATGAACTTCTCTTGACTTGACTCTTGACTTCTCTTGACTTGACTATTGTCTTCTCTTGACTCGACTTTTAACTTTCCTTGAATTGAATTATGGATTCAAGGATTTGTGATTTCTGATAGGAAAGATCTCATGATGTTTAGAAATGATTTTAGATAGCTAAACATGATAAAAAAATGAAAAATCACTATTTGAGGGTGGGTCCACGACGCAGAGAAGCATTTAAATTTTTGGTTCGAAAATAAATTTTGAGGCAGAACGGTCGGTGACCGCTTCGCTATGCGAAATGATTTTTCCCAAAACTAGGGAGTGGGTCCGCGACGCGGAGGCACCTCCAGATTTCGACCGATGAAATTTCTTCTTCATTTTGTAGCTCTTAACCCTCTAAACTCCATTGGTTCTTTCCCCAAACACTTAGAATCTTCTATACCCTCAATATACATCAGATTCTACTCGAAAGCACAACTAAAAACTTGAATCAATCTCAAGAACCTCCAACAACACAACCCACAAGGATTCAAACGAACTTTATCAAGAATTCAAGGGATTTACTTTCAAATCAATATATTTTGCTGAAATTAAATTAAGTTTGGCGCGTGGGTTAACTAACCCAACGCTATGTGATCTCACATACCTTGTAGGGATCAACCCCGATGAAATCCACAAGCGATTCTTGAAGATCTTGACGATTCTTGCTCCTTCTCCTCTTTTCTCCTCTTCTTTTCTCTTGCGTTCTTTCTGCAAAAACCCTAGCGTAAATTTCCACTTGCCTAAACTGAACCAATTCAGTTTTGACCCTTAATTAATTCACCAAAATGAATTAAAATAATAGGGTACGGAAAAGACCAAAACACCCTTTAAAAATCCGGATTGGACATTTCCTTATTTGAACATCCCAACTTCCAAAGGGCATATCTCACTCATACGAATTCAGAATCACGCAAACTCGGCGGTGTTGGAAAGATCATTCCAAGAGATTTCCTATCATATCTGGAAGTACACCTAACACGTTCTGATATAGGTCTTATGGCCGTTTGAAGTTGACCAAACACTCACTTTTCCTAACTTAACAAAATTTCCAGATTTTCATTCTTTCCAAAAATGACTATTTCCAATTATTAGCCTCTTCTTAGTTATTTCAAATTGCGAGATGTTACAATATCTCCCCCTTGGGAACATTCGTACTCGAATGAGATTACTCTTACTAGGCTAAGAGAGTAATATCAAAATTTTAGCTCAAACACCTAACAAGCATTGCATTTACAACATGCCAACTCATAAAATAAAGAGTACTAAGAAGAGAATTAGTACCTTGCTCTAAAATTTCTCCGGATTCAAAGAGATGTGGATATATCTTCTTCATATCTTCCTCAGCTTCCCAAGTAGCTTCTTCAACAAACTGGTTCCTCCAAAGAACTTTGACTGATGCTACCTCTTTTGTTCTCAACTATCGAACTTGGCTATCTAGAATATGAACAGAAATCTCCTCATAAGACAAGCTATCCTTGATCCCAATATCTTCAGTTGGTATAATCAATGAAGGATTGCCCATGCATTTCTTCAACATGGAGACGTGAAATACCGGGTGAACCATGACTAACTCTTAGGTAGCTCCAACTCATAAGCTACACTACCAACCCTTTTGGATATTCTATAAGGGCCAATATACCGGGGACTAAGCTTCCCCTTCTTGCCAAACCTCATAACACCCTTCATGGGTGAAACTTTCAAGTAAACCCAATCATCTACTTCAAACTCTAACTCTCTTCTCCTAACATCAATGTAGGGTTTCTGATGACTCTGCACTGTTTTCAATCTTCCTTGAATCACTTTCACCTTCTCCATAACTTGATGAACTAAGTCTGGTACTATCAACCCAGCTTCACCAACTTCAAACAACCCAATAGGAGATCAGCATCTTCTCACTTAAACATCTTCATAAGGATCCATTTGGATGTTAGAGTGGTAACTATTGTTGTAAGCAACTCAATAAGAGGTAGGTGATCATCCCAATTACCCTTGAAAGCAATCACACAATCTAATTGATACCTCAAAACACCATCTCCCCCTTATTCACAAGCCATCACTTTTTGCTTATGAACACTTGCCTTTAATTCAAGCAATAAAGGATCTTGGTCTTGCTTCTCTTTTACTTCTGACACTAATGATGATTCAGCCCCATTCATCACCACTACTCCTCCTTCTGTGGAATCCATTAGTCGAACTCCTAATCGTGCAAGTCTATGTACCTCTTTCGCTAACTCCTTCTTATCTGCTTCAAAATGGGCAGTACTACCCATAGACGACTGCTTAAAGCATCAACAACAACATTAGCCTTAACTGGGTGATAAAGAATACTCATGGCATAACCTTTGAGTAACTCTAACCACCTTCTCTGTCTCAGATTAAGCTTTTTCTGACTAAACACATACAAAAGAATTGTGATCGGTGAACATATCCACATGAACACCATAAATATAATTGCACCATACTTTCAAAGTAAATACTACAGCAACCAATTCTAAATCATGGGATGGGTAGTTCTTCTCATGAACTTTCAAGTGTTTGAGGCATAAGCTATAACCTTGCCATTTTGCATTAATACACAACCCAAAGAAACTCTAGATGCATCACAATATACCACAAAACCTTAAGTACCTTTTAGTAAGGTAAAAATTGGGGTAGTAGTCAACCTCTTTTTTAATTCCTAAAAGCTTTTCTCACAAGCTTCAGACCATTGAAACTTAACTGTTTTCTGAGTCAACTAGGTCAAAGGGGATAAAATAGATGAGAACCCCTCTACGAACCTTCTATAAAAGCCAGCCAAACCCAAGAAACTCCTAATATCAGTTGGAGATGTGGGTCTAGCCCAATTCTGTACTGCCTCAATTTTGTGAGTATCTACTTTAATTCCCTCTCCAGACATAATGTGGCCTAAGAATGCCACAGACTCAAGCCAAAACTCACACTTAGAGAACTTAGCATACTACTTTCTATCTTTCAAAGTCTGGAGAACTATTCTTAGATGACTAGCATGATCTTCTTCATTCCTTGAATATATTAGTATGTCATCAATGAAGACAATAACAAGCATATCTAAATAAGGTTTGAGGACTCTATTAATAAGGTCCATGAATGCTGCTGGTGCATTAGTCAAACAAAAGGACATGACCATAACGGGTCCTGAATGTTGTCTTTGGAATGTCACATTTCCTTACTTTCAACTAATGGTAACCTGATCCGAGGTCTATTTTCGAGAAACAAGAAGCACCTTGAAGTTGATAGAAAAGATCATCAATCCTTGGGAGAGGATACTTATTCTTGATGGTAACTTTGTTCTACTGATGTTAATCTATACACATCCTAAGGGAACCGTCCTTCTTCCTCACAAACAAGACTGGAGCGCCCCAAGGTGAGACACTTGGTCGAATAAAACCCTTATCTAGAAGATCTTTCTACTGCTCTTTCAACTCTTCTAACTCTGCTGGTTCCATTTTATATGGCGGAAATAGATATAGGACGAGTATCTGGATTAATGTCTATGCCGAAGTCTATTTCTCTCTCAGAAGGGACTCTGGGTAGATCATCTGAAAAGACTTCTGGAAATTCTTGTACTATTGAAACTGACTGAATGAGAGGTATCTCAACACTAGAGTCATTAACTCGGACTAAGTGATAGATACAACCCTTAGAAACTAACCTCATCGCCTTAAGGTACGAAATAAAATGACCCTTAGGCACTGCTGAACTGCTCTTCAACTCTATAACTGGTTCACTGGAAACTGGAACTTGACTACTCAAGTTCTACAATACATTGATGGAGCCAGTCCATACCTAGAATTACATCAAAATCTACCATGTCTAACTCAACTAAATCAGCCATGGTACTCTTGTGATTGACGGAAATGGGACAATCACGATAGACTCTTTTTTCTAGAATAGAGTCACCAATAGGTGTAGAAACGTTGAATGGTTCACTAAGTTACTCAGGAATATAATCAAAATGCATAGCAACATATGGATTTACAAAAGATAAACTCGCTCCTGAGTCTAGCAAAGCATAAACAGTAAAGTCAAGACTTGGATCATACCAGTGACAACATCTGGTGAATCATCTTGCTCTTGGCGACTGTTGATAGCATACAAGCGGTTTGTTCCTCTGCCTGTACCTGAAGTAGCTCCTCTAGGTGCAACTCTGTCTGGTTTAGCAATTGAAGAAGACTGGGCTCTATTTCCCCCATTATTGTTACCCTGTCTGTTCTTTGGACATTCTCGTATGAAATGCTCATTCTGGTCACACTTGAAACAACAAGTGGAGCCCTCAGGACACATTCGTGAGTGGTTCCTACCACACTTAGCACATTCAGGAGGCTTACTACCCCTTTGTGCCATACTACCTTGAGAATATACATGTTTAGCTCTGAAACTCTAGGAATTCTGACTATTGTACTCACCTCTGTTTCTGGGGTGCAAGTGCACTAGCAGATGATGGAGCAGGTCCTTTATGCTTATGGTGGAAAGAGGATTGGTTCGCATTACTCTTTTGCTGCCCGGATTCATTCCCTGATGTCTTAGCTCTCTTATTCTTAAACTCTTCTCTATCACTCAACTTGTCCTCCTCAACTTGTTGCACATGGATCATCAGCCTTGCTATGACCATGTACCCTATTAGCATGGCTGCCTTACTTTCCTTACTTGATAGGCGAGCAACCTAACAATGAATAAACTCATCATGCTCCTCATGTCAGCAACCATTTATTTGCTTCTCTTAGCGAGGAAAGAAACGTCTCATGAAGGAACTTTCGACCATAGTCCAGCACACAATCGGTTACGCGTAAGCATGAGTTAGAAAGAAACTTTTATAGAGATATACTCTATCGCACGAAGTGAGTATGAAAAAAGTGAAGGAATTCCTAAATGTTGCATTCTCCTAATTATAGATGTGGCGTGCTTCACACCGATAACTAGAAGTCTACATACACGGCTTCATGGACTCTTGAACTCTGTGCTCTTATATCAAGTTTGTCACGCCCCGAGCCTACACCCTAGAAGTGGCCGACACTCGAAGACCATTGTTGGCCTCAAGCAAACCCTTGACCTGACTTACTTGCTCAGCGGAAGACTTTAAGCATTAAGAAAAAGGAATCACATGCTAAATAACTCAACTATCTCAAACTGAACACATAATGTCTTAAAAATAAACAGTTAACTTAGCCAAAATGGCAACTCATATCTGAACACATGTGAATAACAAAATGATGACGAATGGACCAACATCTGATTGACTGTCTATGAAGCCTCTAAAACAACTGAGATGGATGTCGAGACATGCCCACGACATCCTAATGAACTATCTAATAGTTAAAACAAATAAAAGGAGTCCTCCAGAATTCAAGGAGGCTCACCAACAGACTCTCAGTGCTCAACTGGATCAATGAGGCGATGGATGTTGATACTGGTTACCTGCGTCTGCATCATAATAAGATGCAGGCCAACTGCCATAAGTACATTGAATGTACGAGTATGCAAGTTGGAATGCTAAACATGACATAAGCTTGAAAAGAATCTGAAGAACTATCCTGGCTCAACTCAACACAATGATTTCAATATAAAGCAGTATAAATAAATGAAGTATAAAGAAAAGCTTTAAAACATGGTTTTTGATACGCTCAAATTACACCTCTTTACAGAAGCATAAGCGATCGTTATCAAGTACAGAACCCAACTTGTAGGTTGGGGTCGATCCCATGAGGAAAATGGTTTAGACTTTACTTTAACTCACGATTATATTCGATTAGTCAAAGTACTTCCACAAAAACAACAATTAA